>CBVK0100365109.1:0-16040 GCA_900067695.1 Picea abies
TTAATTAAAATAAAAATAATTAACCTGGTTATAACTATTTTAGAAGTTTGCCCACAATCAATATTCACTTTAATTAAAATAAAAATAATTAACCTGGTTATAACTATTTTAGGAGTTTGAAAAAATAACTATTTTAAGAAAGAATATGAACACAATCAATATTCACTTTAATTAAAATAAAAATAATTAACCTGGTTATAACTATTTTAGAAGTTTGCCCACAATCAATATTCACTTTAATTAAAATAAAAATAATTAACCTGGTTATAACTATTTTAGGAGTTTGAAAAAATAACTATTTTAAGAAAGAATATGAACACAATCAATATTCACTTTAATTAAAATAAAAATAATTAACCTGGTTATAACTATTTTAGAAGTTTGAAAAAATAACTATTTTAAGAAAGAATATGAAAGAGGTGTAATTCCTTTAATAAGGATAACAATATAGATAGATGACATTTAAAAAAAGTTAATAATAAAAAAAAAAATCTGTGAACTAACTAAAATCTAAAAAACATAAAAAATCTAAGGATAACAATATGGATATATGACATTTAAAAAACATTAATAATAAAAAAAAATCTGTTAACTAACTAAAATCTAAAAAACATAAAAAAATCTAAAATCTGTGTAGTTTCTTTAATAAGGATCAGATGACATTTAAAAAACATTAATAACAAAAAAAATGTGGACTATGACTAAAATCTAAAAAAACATTAAAAATCTAAAATATGTGGACTATATAAATAGATGGCATTTAAAAAAATGTTAATAGCAAAAAAATTATGACATTTAAAAAACATCTAAAATGTGTGGACTATATAAATAGATGACATTTAAAAAAACGTTAATAACAAACAAAAAAAAATGACATTTAAAAAACATTAATAACAAAAAAATGTGTACTATAACAAAAATCTAAAAAACATTAAAAATCTAAAATTTAAAAAACATTAATAACAAAAAAAAATTGTGTAATATAACTAAAATTTAAAAAACATTAAAAATCAAAAATCTGTTGACCATGAGATAAAATCTAAAAAAACATTAAAAATCTAAAATCTAAAATCTGTGGACCATGAGAATTGACAGATGACATTTAAAAAACATTAATAACAAAAACAATTAAAAACATTAATTAAAAAAAAATGTTAACTATAACTAAAATATTTCACAAATATTTCACTTTATGATAAAATCTCCTAATAAACACAAGCTAAATATCTTCAGGTTTTATTGTTATTTACTTTTAATAAATACAAACTAAACATCTACAGGTTTTATTGTTATTTATTTCTAATAAACACAAAGCTAAACACCTACAGGTTTCATTGTTGTTATTTATTTCTAATAAACACAAAGCTAAACACCTACAGGTTTCATTGTTATTTACTTCTAGCGTCTTATTGCAGCCTATGCTATCCTTCTTGATAAATATCATATTTATCAAGACTTCACCTATACAGGTTTTATTGTTATTTACTTCTAATAAACACAAAGCTAAACATGTACAGGTTTTATTGTTATTTACTTCTAGCATCTTATTGCAGCCTCTTATTGCAGCCTATGGTATCCTTATTTATAAATATCATATTTATCAAAACTTCACCTATAAAACTGATAAAATTAACACAGAAAAGGAAAAATATCCATTCATTACTCATTGAAACGCTAGTAACCTACAAATGTTTTGGAGTTGTCATTCACGAATGTTGTTGTCAGTCCACTATTTATTTACAGAAATGCTAAGGGCCAATACTCATTCCATCTTCTCCACACAAACAAAACATCACTAGTGACTGAAAATGAGTTATACATCACCAAAGCGATGGAAACTGAACCAGCCAATGGCTCTATACAACCTCCTGCTTTAGTCAGATCAAAACTTTTTTTGAAATCAAGAAGATCCAACATAGTTGTCCACTATTCTATTCTTTTACATTTTGTGACTAAATCTCTGCAAGCAAACAAAAACATACAAGGAAAAAAGAGTTAAAACAAGAACCAACAAATACCAATAGCAAATAGAAAATAGTATACTAGTTAATATACACCAATTACCACTAATAGAGAATAAAAAGACAAACCTCTGATTGTTGTGCATAGAGGTACTATACAGAAAATAATAGTACTAGTTAATATACACCAATTACCATTAACAGAGAATAAAAAGAATTACTATTAAAACCATTAACGGAGAATAAAAAGAATTACTATTAACAGAGAATAAAAAGACAAACCTCTGATTGTTGTGCCTAGAGGCACTATGCAATCCAGTATAGAGAAGATGTTAGCCATGTTAAAATATAAGTAATGTTAAAGTATGTTAAAAATTTAAAGAAATACAAGTAGGATCAATGACACTTTGAACAATGATCAATGACACTTTGAACAATTACAAGTAGGATAGGCCCCATTACATATTACAGACACAAAATAAAGGGACGTATTTAACAAAACGTTTAGAACACAACAGCCTCGCCTTTCTTGAAGTTGGGGTAGTTTCAGACTTTTACTCAGTTTCAGACTTTTACTCATGCAGGGACTTGAAACAGAAACTTTATCTGGAGTTTAATTGGATCTAACGGCAAACACAAAATAGAAGGACGTATTTAACAAAACGATTAGAGTTGGTTTGGTTCAGAGAGTCAGTAGAGATAATTATAATTCTTTCTTTAAGTTCCTGATAAACTGCCTAGAACAGGAACTGAAAAGTATTTTACCCCTAGTGACTAAAGCCAACAGGAACTGAAAAGTATTTTACCCCTAGTGACTAAAGCCAACAGGAACTGAAAAATATGGACACGTCCATCTAATTGTAATCTGCCTGGAACAGGAACTGGAAAGTATTTTACCCCTTAGTGACTAAAGCCTTTTGTGACAACATTCACATTTCACAAAACAAGCTATGCACACATCCATCTAATTGTGTTATGGAACAGTAATGGATGAGATAAAAACATCAAAAGTAAAGTCTATGTTGCTCACAAAACAAGCTATGCACACATCCATCTAATTGTGTTATGGAACAGTAATGGATGACATAAAAACATCAAAAGTAAAGTCTCTGTTGCTGACCATAAATTACCATAATAATATTTGGAACCTAATTCATGCAAAATGGCACCAATAATTAATGGACGAGATACAAACATCAAAAGTAAAGTCTCTGCTGCTGACCATAAAGGTAGAACACACATTGGAAGTGAAAACATGGCACTATCATCTATCCATACTATGACACTATGATCTATCACACCTTTTTTTGGTAGATCATGTATACAATTATTGAACTTTGCCTTCCAGCTAGAAGCACCTCCACTGAGCCAGATTCAAAACTTGTAACACTCTATCACCTCCAAGGAGCCAGATTCAAAACTTGTAACACTCTATCTCAGTTTCATATAACCTAAACGCTCCTCATTATCAAAAACCACTGAGACCAACAAAATGAGCCAACAGCCGTGCAGGTAGTGCATTCCCTGCTCCATGGAATGCAGGGAGCAGACGAACGGAATTTTTTGGTTCACCACCTCTCTTTAAAACAACTCATTTCATTTCTTTTAGGCAAAGCGATTTGGACTGCCCACAGTCACAGGACCACTTTGAGCCAAATTGCTCATCAAAAAATTGTAAACAGCCAGTGCAATTTTCACAGGCCACGGTGAAAATATCAGTGCCCAATAAGCACGAAGTTATGCTTAATCGATTTCAGCCCAAGCAAAACAAAAATCATATCTAAAAGTTAATAATTTAAATTATCATAAATAATCCATTAATCATGAATGGAAAAATGAACTCAATAATTGGGAAACTCACCATCTCATTTCTGGGTGAATTGAACAACCCCTTTGAGATAATAATTTAAATTATCATAAATAATCCAAATAATCCAGTAATCATGATATGGAAAAAAGAACTCAATAATTGGGAAACTCACCATCTCATTTCTGGGTAGAATTGAACAACCCCTTTGAGATGGGAGGCACAAGTCAAGACAACAACATCCAGCCTTAAGAGGACTCATACTTATTCAATCGGCTAAAATCCATCTTAACCAAAACTACGAGAGGGATCCTCATAACCAATATAGATTTTAGAACACATTTTTAGTATATATATCAATGATGCATGTTATCCACATGTCAATAGAGAACTGATGCTTAGACATTAAAATCAAATAAGCTTTGTGGAAATTTAAGCTATTTGTAGATGCTACATTAGCACACTTTACAATTGTTCAACTTTGACAATACCTTCATAAATAACAACCCAAACAACCTTGTGGCTGACCTGCAATATCAAAGGGCTATGGCTGGCCTGCAATATCAAAGGGCTATTTGTCTTTTTTATAAGAACTATTTGTCTTTTTTATAAGAACTATTGATCAACTCAGCATCAATTCTTTCTTCTACTATTTAAAAAACAGTATGGATCATATAATCACCTACAAAATCCTCTAGAATATGATATACAGAGAACAACAAAAAAAAATTATGATATGAGATTAAGATCTACTGAGATTAAGATCTAAATTTGTAGTTAAGCTTTGTGGCAATTTGAGATTAAGATCTAAATTTGTAGGTAAGCTTTGTGGCAATTTAAGCTATTTGTAGGTGCTACATTAAGGCACTTTACAATTGTTCAACTTGTGGAATACCTTCATAAATGACAACCCTATTTGTAGTTAAGCTTTGTGGCAATTTGAGATTAAGATCTAAATTTGTAGGTAAGCTTTGTGGCAATTTAAGCTATTTGTAGGTGCTACATTAAGGCACTTTACAATTGTTCAACTTGTGGAATACCTTCATAAATGACAACCCTTGTGGCTGACCTGCGATATCAAAGGGCCATTTGTCTATTTTATAAAAAAAATTGATCAATTCAGCATCATTCAACATCAACTCTTTCTCCTACTATTTAAAAAAGAGTATGGTTCATATACCTACAAAATTTTCGTGTATTTCAAAAGTTTGCATATTCCTTTTTAAGTTGCCTTGTTAGGCAAAACATCTTAATTCCACGTTGTTGTTTCAGAGTTTTACCCGTGTAGGGACTTGAAACACAAACTTTATGGGAGAATGGGAGCCGTATTTTCACTAGCTTTATGAAAGGACTTTTCTATTCCAAAATAATAGTATTCTTTGGTTCGAAGGGATTATCCTGCCTTGGAGGGGATACTCTGAATTGAAAAGAGTTCATAATCATGGAGTTGGTTCAGAGAGTCAATAGAGTTAATTACATTTCTGGGTGAAATGAACAACCCCTTTGAGATGGAAGGCACTAGTCAAGACAACAACAGCCTTAAGAGGACTTATACTTATTCAATCAGCTTAAATCCATCTTAAGCAAAACTACGAGAGGGATCCTCATAACCAATATAGATTTTAGAATACATTTTTGGCATGTATATCAATGATGCATGTTATCCACATGTCAATAGAGAACTGACACTTAGACATTAAAATCAAATAAGCTTTGTGGAAATTTAAGCTATTTGTAGGTGCTACATTAGCACACTTTACAATTGTTCAACTTTGACAATACATTCAACATCAACTCTTTCTCCTACTATTTAAAAAAGAGTATGGTTCATATAATCACCTATAAAATTTTCGTGTATTTCAAAAGTCTGCATATTCCTTTTTAAGTTGCCTCGTTAGGCAAGACATTTTAATTCCACGTTGCTGTTTCAGAGTTTTACCCGTGTAGGGACTTGAGACACAAACTTTCTGGGAGATTGGGAGCCGTATTTTCACTAGCTTTATGAAAGGACTTTTCTATTTCAAAATAATAGTATTCTTTGGTTCGAAGGGATTATCCTGCCTTGGAGGGGATACTCCTAATTGCAAAGAGTTCATAATCATGGAGTTGGTTAAGAGAGTCAGTAGAGTTAATTATATTTCTGGGTGAATTGAACAACCCCTTTGAGATGGGAGGCACCAGTCAAGACAACAACAGCCTTAAAAGGACTCGTACTTATTCAATCAGCTTAAATCCATCTTAAGCAAAACTACGAGAGGGATCCTCATAACCAATATAGATTTTAGAACACATTTTTGGCATGTATATCAATGATGCATGTTATCCACATGTCAATAGAGAACTGACACTTAGACATTAAAATCAAATAAGCTTTGTGGAAATTTAAGCTATTTGTAGGTGCTACATTAGCACACTTTACAATTGTTCAACTTTGACAATACCTTCATAAATAACAACCGAAACAACCTTGTGGCTGACATGCAATAGCAAAGGGCTATTTGTCTTTTTTATAAGAACTATTGATCAACTCAGCATCAACTCTTTCTTATACTATTTAAAAAACAGTATGGATCATATAATCACCTACAAAATCCTCTAGAATGTGATATATATAGAACATTTTTTATAAGAACTATTGATCAACTCAGCATCAACTCTTTCTTCTACTATTTAAAAAACAGTATGGATCATATAATCACCTACAAAATCCTCTAGACTATGATATACAGAAAACAACAAAAACAAAAAAAAAAAAACATGATATGAGATTAAGATCTAAATTTGTAGTTAAGCTTGTGGCAATTTGAGATTAAGATCTAAATTTGTAGGTAAGCTTTGTGGCAATTTAATCTATTTGTAGGTGCTACATTAACGCACTTTACAATTGTTCAACTTGTGGAATACCTTCATAAATGACAACCCTTGTGGCTGACCTGCGATATCAAAGGGCCATTTGTCTATTTTATAAGAAAAATTGATCAATTCAGCATCATTCAACATCAACTCTTTCTCCTACTATTTAAAAAAGAGTATGGTTCATATAATCACCTATTTATAAGAAAAATTGATCAATTCAGCATCATTCAACATCAACTCTTTCTAAGAACATAAAAATAAGTAAAAGCCTCCTAACCAAACCCTAGGGCTCTGCAATGCCTCAGACGCGATCGCTGCATGCACTGACGCCACCGTTCCAAGCCAACGGACTGAGCTGCTTGGGTGAAGGCTTCACGAGACAACTGAGCAGCCAGGATGAGTCTGGAAGAGGGGGGGAAACCCCCCTCGTACAGTGATGTTACGGCCAATTACAAGAATGGAACCCGTGCCAAAAGACCCACATTCGAGCCGCCGCCGCATCTCCGAGATCAGCTTTTCACCCAAGAACAAGGGCTCAGGAAGGAAATAGACATAGAACCCAGTACGTCTCATCCAAAAGTTTCTCGAGGATGGGAGCCAGGCAAGTGTATGCCACAAATGGACAAACCCCCTCATTATCATATCAAATCAACACGAATAGGTGAGCATACTCAGTTTATGATGGATCATGCCCTAATCAGCAAATTTTTGGGCGTATGGCCAACTGAACGCGACCTCACACACTGGATCAAAGACTAGTGGAGCCCCAAAGGAGACTATGAAGTTCAGCTCATCTCCAGGGGCTTCTTCACAATAATCTTGTACAACCTCGAAGACAAGGATAGGATCTTTGATAACAGACCGTACTTCTACAACTCAGCGAGATTGTTTCTGCGCTTCTGGACAGACAAATTCAGCCCAGAGAAGGAGGACTTTACAAGGGCGTCGATATGGATACGTCTGTACTCACTACCCCAGGAATTCTGGCTGGAAGAAATACTCATGGGTATCGAGAACACAGTGGGGCGCTATGTAAAGTCATCAGATGCTACAAAGATGAGAAAGTACACCTCATATGCCCGCATCTGTATTTACATGGATATCTCAAAGGCCCTACCAGGATCAATCACTCTAGAATATCAGGACGAAGACTGGAATCAAGCAATCGATTATGAACACATCCCCTTTCGCTGCAGGAAGTGCCACGAGCATGGCCACCTCTTCAGAGATTGCCCTCTGAACGCTCCAAGCACCAAGGCTGGTGACAATAAGCAAAAAGACGGCTTCACCAATGTTACAGGTCGGAGCAAAAATCCACCAAGAAAACAGAACCAGAGCACAACCCCCAGAGTCCCAACCAAAAATTCCTATGATGTTCTGAATCAGCTGCCAGAAGAGGAGGAAATACAAAACCCTCATCAAGCAAAAACCCAGGCGAAGGGGAAAAGCCCAGAGGAACCCAACCCGACTCAAACCAAAGGAACAACCCAAGCCGCTCAAACATATACAGACGAGGACACCACAATGCAGATGGATGAAATGGATCTGGCGAACATAGACTTGGAAAAGCTGGAGGAAGCTCTTAACCAAAAAGACCTGCAACACATTTCCATGGACCAACTCCGTAAAGTCCATAAGTTTTCACAAACTCCACAGCAGGATCTATGAAAAGACTGGGCATAACCGCCGACCCAGGCACAGAATCTAAGCGGGCAACTAAGGAAAACAAACGGAGGGGATGCAAAACAGCCCACCAGCTTATCAAAGAAGCAGGAAACCTATTGATTAACTCAGGACAGATTCACAAGTTATCGAAGGGATACCTCCACCCACCCCCCTCTTTCCTCATGATGAAGATAATCACTTGGAACATTAGAGGGCTCAATGGTAGATCCAAGCAAAGGATCCTCCGAGATTGCATCAAACTGAAAACCCAGATGTTCTACTCCTACAAGAAACTAAATGTGCAAGACTGGAAGCTGAAAACATCTTCCGAAGAAGCTGGAGAGTCTGTGACTTCTTCCATCAAGACTCCATGGGAGCTTTCAAAGGGTTAGCCATTCTTTGGAACCCTCATACTGTCACACTGCAACAACCCTTCTCCACGACAGGCACTCTCACGGCTTATTTCACAGTAACAGGATCTACCAAGGAAGGAGCCATCACAAACGTCTACAGACCGCAGAGCACACAAGACAAGGAAAGCTTCATACAAAAACTACAGCATGTCAAAACTCTGTTGAATACGCCCAACTGGGTCATGGGCGGCGACTTCAACATGATCCTAACACTGGAGGAGAAAATTGGAGGAACCAAAAGGCTGGAGCAAGACAGTGGTAAGTTCAAAACCCTCATAGATCAGTTAAACATGGTGGATATGGAAACCCGAAATGGAATTTTGACTTGGTCCAATCGACGCTCAGGCCACCAGCACGTAGCTTGCAGATTAGACCGCTTCCTAGTAGCAGAAACCCTTCTCGAGGGAGACCCGACAATGGAAGCCAACATAATGCCAAAATCATGATCGAATCACTGGCCTATCGTCTTTTGTCTGGATCCTATCAATATTCCCAGACCTAAACCCTTCCGCTTTGAAAAGTTTTGGCTTTCTCACCCAGACTTCCATCAGCTGGCACATACCTGGTGGATCCAGGCTGAAGTGGAGCATGGTACTCACATGTACAAATTCCAGCAGCGCCTCAAAAACTTCAAGCAACAACTGAAGATCTGGAACAAATCCACCTTTGGAAATATTTTCCAACGACAGCAACAAATTGAACACAAGCTCGAAGACCTGCAAAGAACCTTCATCTCAGGAAGCAGAACCCCAGATCTAGTGAAAGAAGAAGAGCAACTCCAAGCAGAAATGGAGGAACGGAGAAAGCAAGAAAAATTCTTTGGTGTCAGAAATCCAGAGTTCAATGGCTCAGAGAGGGCGAGCGAAACACAAAATTCTTCCACAGAGCAATGGTGCACCGCAGATACATCAACCGCATCACTCAACTGGAGGACGCTCAAGGCATCCCTATAAGAGAACATGACCAAATTGCCGAGGAACTCAACACTTATTACAAAGACCTCACGGAAACCATCGAGAACAGAGAGGAAGCAATCCAGAAAATAACAAATCACATACCCTCGTTGGTCAGCCTTGAGAAGAATGAAGTGCTCCTACGCCCCATCACTCAAGCTGAAGTGGACCTAGCGGTTAAGGAAATGCCCCCAGGAAAAGCAACTGGCCCGAATGGCTTTACCACGCACTTCTTCCATCACTGCTGGGATCTAATTAAGGAAGAGGTATGGATGGCTGTCGAAGAATCTAGAACGTCTGGCCAAGTACTCTCTGCACTTAACGCAACTTTTCTCACTCTCATCCCCAAGGAGGAGCGTGTTACTCATCTCAGGCAGTTCAGACCAATATCCCTCTGCAATGTCATTTACAAAATAATCACAAAAGTCATTGCCACTCGCCTTAAGCCAATCCTACCTTTTGTCATCTCCAAAGAGCAAGTTGGCTATGTGGAAGGGAGACAAATCATGGACAGCGTTATTCTGGCTAATGAGGTGATCCACTCTTTGAAAATGACCAAGATACTACGTATGCTTATTAAACTTGATCTCTCAAAATCTTTTGATAGAGTAAGCTAGCAATACTTGCGCTCCATGTTGGAGTCCTTTAGTTTTGATAAACTCTGGGTCAATTGGGTTCTCAAGCTCACCTCCTCAACCTTTTTCTCCATCTTGGTCAACGGGATACCCTCTCAACCCTTCTCGTCTACCAGAGGAATTAGACAGGGCGACCCTCTCTCTCCCTTCCTCTTCGTGCTCATGGCAGAAGGGCTAGGGCGCTACATCAAGGCGGAAATTCTGGAAGTCTCCCTCAAAGGACTACCCCTTCATAACATCCATCTGGCACCTTCACACAGTCAATTTGTCAACGACACTCTACTAATGAACACCCCCACAGCCCGTGAAGACACCAAGCTAAACTCCATTCTCTCTGATTTCACGAAAGCCTCAGGCATGCTCTTAAATCTGGACAAATCTAATCTTTACTTTTTCAATACACCAATTACGGTACAAAACCATATTTCCAGACTTTTAGGAATACCTAAGAGCTCCCTTCCTTCCATTTACCTTGGCATACCCCTCACAGGGGAACCGGCGTGTTCCATTTCTTGGGACAGCTTGCTCCTTTCCATCTCCCACAGGTTAAGCAATTGGACCTTTAGACCTCTTAATATTGATGCCAGACTGGTGCTCCTCAAGTCAATCCTGCAGGCACTGCCCACCTACCTTTTCATTGCTCTGGCAGCGCCTATCTCAGTAACTTGAGCAATCAGGGGATTTCAAAGAAATTTCCTGTGGCACGGCCACCAAGCCAATAAAAAATGGGCACTAGTTGGTTGGGATAAACTATGCAAGCCCAAAAAGTTTGGAGGACTGGGACTTCGTGATCCGAGAAAGCTCAACCAAGTCATGGGTGCCAAAATGTGGTGGAGATGGTTACAACATCCGACAGAACTTTGGGCGCAAATCTGGAAACAAAAGTATGCCCCAAATACACACGTCGACCAGTTAATCATGTTCAATGACCATATCCAAGGATCCAACATTTGGAACACGGCCTAGCAAAATCGCCCTCTCATTTAGAGGCATGCCTTCTGGGAAGTAAGGAATGGAGAAAGCGCACTATTTTGGCAGGACTCGTGGCAGCAGCTACCCCCCCTCTGCGACTTGGAAGATCTCAATCCTCTCAAACAGAATCTTCATACGAATATTTTTCAGAGAGTTAGAGATCTTTGGAATCCGACTCACAGGGACCAGCCCTGGCGACAATGGAAAACAGAGAACGGAATTACAGCTCACAGAAGACACGGATCTCCAAGCCTGGCAAGAATGCGCTGCCCACAGGAAAATACCAATCAAAGATGGACTGGACATCCTTCGTTGGGGACACTCTACCACAAATATTTTTTCGGTTAATGAAGCCTATTACCTACAGGGAAACTACCAAAATCAGACCCCAGAAATCATCTGGAGCAAAATTTGGGAAGGTATCCTTTGGCCCAAAGTTTCAATTTTTCTATGGCTCACAGCTCAAAATCGTATCCTCACGTGGGATAATCTCTTAAAAAGAGGCTTTATAGGCCCCTCTAGGTGTACCCTATGTCACTAGAGAGAGGAAACCATGGAACATCTTTTCAACAATTGCCACTACAGCCAGCAGATTTGGGATTGGGGAGCCCAATCTATGAAACGGACTAACAGAAACAGCAGCAATATCAGGGAAACAATTGCGAACTGGGATACGATCTCCTTCCACAACCCAATTCTTGAATGCATTTGGCAGCTGGTCCCTGGGTTCACCATATGGGCAATCTGGAAAGAACGGAACAAACGAATCTTTCATTCGAAAACTTCCCTTCCTACTACCACGTGGGAACGGGTTGAGAAGTTAAATCGAGAAACGATCAACAACAAACCTTGGAACCCTGAAGATCTTCAATGCACTCTCGAGGAGAACAATATTCTCAAAAGATGGAATAAGCACATTCATGTTCACACTCCTGTGAAGGTAAAAGGAAGCCATTCCAACAGCCCTACAAGATGGACCCCCCCTCCACCAGGTTTCATCAAGATAAACTTTGAAGGCGCCTAGAGGGGAAACCCAGGACCGGCAGGATTCGGCTCAGTCCTCTGGAACCATGTTGGCAAGATCATACATTTGGTGGCAGGTTTAATGGGTGAGAACACAAACAATGTTTCTAAGCTTCTAAGCCTTATTCGAGGCCTTAAGGTTGCAACTCACAATCAACACCAAAAGGTCATTGTAGAGGGCGACTCTCAGATCATCATCCAGCTCATCACCAAAATCCTTCACGGAGAACATCCACTGCGAATCTCTCCCAGTTGGAGGCTTTCAGGACTTCTGGAAGACTTTGGAGCTCTCGTCCACCCCAACCTCACCATAATCCCTTCTCATGTGAAAAGAGAAGAAAACAAAGTAGCAGACTGCTTGGCTAATGCGGGAGTCGAGACCAAGTCAGAACTCATACACTGGCAAGCCAATCTCTCTGATGGTACTGAACTCTCGAGGTGATGCAAATACCTTGCTAGCAGGGATGCCTCAGCCCCGAATGGGGTGACACGTTGCACAGTACAGCCACCTGGTATAGCTTTGGTTTAAATGTGGCAAGCCACTCCCCATCTATTCAGCATTAACGATGGGAGTAGGCCATTACAGACGACCTCTAAGTGAGCGACTTCTCCCGCGCAGGAAAGGATCGTCACTGCAAGCATTTAGTATGGCAGAGTTATTGTGAGGCCATGTGCAACCATCCCACAAGACTGTGAAAGCGAAGAGGCATGGTCACATTTGGCTCATTCTTGCTCTGCAATTTTTCGTCGACTATGAGCTCTGGTGCGTTTTTCTCTGCATCCTTCCGAATTTTCCAAGCCCTAGTGAGTTTGATACCCACTCCTTCTCCACGATGCCTAGGGAGTGAGGCAAGCCTCGTCAGGGGTCGACTTGGCACACCCACGCTGCTCAACGCCAGAGGAGACAGGATCTGGGGAGAGCACTCTCGTTGGCCAACTCCATTCTTCGTCAGAGAGAAAACTTTGCCCGTCTTACACGCCATGCTTCTGTAACTGATTCTGCGATGGAGGAGCACGCTCAAACCCCACCAGCACTGGATAATTGGCAGCCCATAGACAATACGCAAGAAGAAAATCCTCCAAATGCACCTGAAACTCAAGCTCGAAGTAGCATGAGGGGGAGGCTTGAGGAGGATTTCCCAACCTGTTATGTCAAGGAAACACCATACACGGAAGACACTCCGACTGCCCTGGATCCTCAGGCAAGAGACAACACAAGGGAGAGGCTCTGTGAGGATTTCCCAACGTGTTATGTCGACGAGGTGCCTTACATGGATGTGGTCTCACAGGGGACCTGCACGGTAACAGTGCAACATACAGACATAGCAGCCATGGACAAGGGTGAAGCCAGCGCAGAAGCAGAGACGGTCATTCCAGACGAGGCAGACACAAAGGGAATGCATGCACGCTCCAATGCCCAGCCACCATTCCTCCACACGACACACTTGGATCTAGTGTTTGAACTACGAGGACAAATGGCAGACCAGGAGCACAGAGCCCTCCTAATGGGACAGCGTTTGGATATGCTTCTGGACGCTTACTCCAAAGCCTCGGCAAATCATAAATGCCCAACGTGTGCCCAGCCGTTTGTCATTCAGGCCAGAGCAGTGTGGCAGGACGACGAGGCAGACAGGCCACCGGGTATTTGATCTTGTCATTTTTAGTCTGGTCTTTCACTTCCAGCCATGCTAGGGCTCCTTGTTGCTTTTTATCTTGTTGTTCAGAGTCAAGTCGGTGCATGGCCATCTTTCCTGGTTTCCTTCAGGCAGGACAGATGGCGAAACAATCTTTTGTTTTTTTCCCAGAAGAAACATACGTGCCCCAAATTGTGTTGGTTTCTGGTAAAATGGCGGCACCGTTGTATCTCTCTGTATTTTTTGATTAATATAATATAGCAGGTAATACCCTTTTTTACTAAAAAAAAAAAAACATCAACTCTTTCTCCTACTATTTAAAAAAGAGTATGGTTCATATAATCACCTACAAAATTTTCGTGTACTTCAAAAGTCTGCATATTCCTTTTTCAGTTGCCTCGATAGGCAAGACATCTTAATTCCACGTTGTTGTTTCAGAGTTTTACTCATGTAGGGACTTGAAACACAAACTTTATGGGAGATTGGGAGCCGTAATTTCACTAGCTTCATGAAAGGACTTTTCTATTCCAAAATAATAGTATTCTTTGAAAGGACTTTTCTATTCCAAAATAATAGTATTCTTTGGTTCGAAAGGATTATCCTGCCTTCGAGGGGATACCCTGAATTGCAAAGAGTTCATAATCATGGAGTTGGTTCAGAGAGTCAGTAGAGTTAATTATAATTCTTTCTTTAAGTTCCTAATAATCTGCCTGGAAAAGGAACTGCAAAGTAATACCCCCTAGTGATGAAAACCTTTTGTGACAACATTCACATTTGACAAAACAAGCTATGCACACATCCATCTAATTATATTTTGAAAAAGCATTGCATCGTTAATGGACAAGATAAAAACATGTAAAGTAAGGTCTCTGACTATAAATTACCATATTAAATTATTATAATAATATTTGGAACCTAATTCAGGCAAAATGGCACCAATAATTACCGTATAGAGCACACACTGACGTAAAAAAATGACATTATGATCTATAGATCATGTGTACAAATTTAACACTTCCTTCCAACTGGAAGGACCTCCAACCAGTCAGAGTCAAAACCTATAACACTCTATCTCAGTTTCATATAACTTAAACACTCATTATCAAAGAACACTAAGAACAACAAAATGAGCCAACAGTAAACACTCCTCATTATCAAAGACCATTAAGAACAACAAAATGAGCCAACACACTAATGGAATTCTTAGGTTCACCCCTCTCTTTAAAACAACTCATTTCATTTATTTTAGGCAAGACAGTTTGGAGTGCCCAGGGTCACAGGGCCACTTAATTGTAATTATAAACAACTATGGTCATCAAAAAACTATAAACGGCCAGTGAAAATTTCTCAGGCCATGGTGAAAACATAGGTGCCTAATAACAGTTTGGAATGGTCACAGGGCCACTTGGACTCAAATTGTAATTATAAACGATTACGATCATGAAAAAACTGTAAACGTCCAGTGCAACTCTCACAGGCCATGGTAAAAACATAGGTTCCTAATAAGCGTTAAATTATGCTTAAACGTTCAGTTCAAGCAGGGATAAATCAAAATCATATCTGAAAATAAATAATATAAATTATCAAAAAGAATCATGTGGGTAATCATGATATGGAAAACAAAACTCAATAATTGGGAAAACCACCATGAATTGAACAACCTCCTTGACATAGACTGCACCCAAGACAAGAATAGCCTTGAGAGGACTCCTACTTATTCAACCACCTTAGATCCATCTTAAGCTAAGCTACCAGGTAGATCCCTTAAAAACAATATAGATTTTAGAACACGTTTTTTCCATGTGTATGCATGATGATGCATTATATCTACAATCAATAGTTCAATAAAGAACTGACCCTTAGACATTAAAATCAAATAACCCAAGCTACCAAAGAGATCCCTTAAAAACATTATAGATTTTAGAACACATTTTTACCATGTGTATGCATGATGATGCATTATATCTATAGTCAATGTAGAACTGACCCATAGACATTCAAATCAAATAAGCTTTGTGGCAATTTTAATAAGCTTTGTGGCCATTTAAGCTATTTGTAGGTGCTACATGAGGGCACTTTACAATCGTTCAACTTTGGCAATATCTGTTGAAATAATGTAAC
>CBVK0100365135.1:0-12073 GCA_900067695.1 Picea abies
GGTTTAAAAAATATTACACCGAAAAAAGCATGGAATAAAATTAAACTAGATGTAAGCCACTTATGTGTGTTTGGTAGTGGAGCATGGGCTCACATTATTGATGAGAAAGAAAATCATTACAGTGTAAAAGTGAGAAGTGTGTTTTTGTTGGATATTCTAAAGAAGTAAAAGTTTATAGACTTCTTCAATCTCATTCCAATGAAATCATTATTAGCAAAGACATTAAGTTTGATGAAAGTCTCTAGGCTTGCGAGCCTAATTGGAAATTTGTGCCATCCTCTCTTCCTAACTTTTATGTTAGTGATCCTATTTTGGTTTCTTTTTCAGATGATGATAGTGAGGATGAAAATCCACCTCTACCTACACACCTTCCTCTAGTTGGGTCCATTCAACACGAACCTGCACCAACACCACAATTTCCCAGATTTGCCTATACAACACAAGAAGCAGCTAGCGATCTCACAAGTGGTCCCACAGATCAATGTTGTACATGTGCACAGTTCCAATGAGCCTTCTCTCTTTTGGATCAAGTTTCAGAGACTCTAGCCATCCATATTGGGAGGCAACAATGAATGAAGAATACCATTCCTTAATAATGAATTGATACTTGGGACCTTGTACCTCCTCCGAAAGGAAGAAAACTTATCAGATGTAAATGGTTGTATAGAACTAAGTATGCATCAAATGGAAGTGTTTAAATCTGCCTTCTTGCATGGGGATTTGCAAGAAGAAATTTGCATGGAACAACCTCCTAGCTATGTTCAAAATGATTTCAGCCTTGTTTTCCACCTTAAGAAATCTCTCTATGGTACTAAGCAAGCTCCTCAAACTTAGTATGCTAGAATGGATAGCTTTCTTCTTGACACTGGCTTTTCTAGATGTCATTTTGACCCCAATGACTATACCTAGAAAGTAGGTAACCATCTCATAATAGTTGTTCTTTATGTTGATGACCTTATTCTCACTAGTAGTGACCCCAAACTTTTAAACCATGTGAAATCTACCCATGCTTAAGAAAAAAATTGAAATGATAGACTTAGGTTATTTGTATTATTTCCTTGGCCTCCAAGTATTGCAAACCAAGGAAGGAATTTCACTTTCCCAGTCTAAGTATGGTCTTCTTCACCACTTTGGCGTGGGATATTGTAAACCAACCCCTTCTCCCCTTCAATGTGGAGTCAAACTTGTTGCCACATGTACCACACTCGAAGTAGATGTCGCCTTGTACTGTCAGTTAGTTGGTAGGCCTTTTATAATTGACTCATATCCATCCTAATATTTCCTTTGTTGTTGGTATTATTGTCTAGTATATGCAAAAATGATACTTTGGTATACTCGGGGTACTGTTCATTTTTTAATACAGTACAATTCGGGGGGGACTCCTTTGTTAGTTGGTTTCACTAATTCCAATTGGTCTAGCAACCTTGATGATCATAAGTCTACTACATGTTATGTTTTCTGTTATGGGATTATTTCTCACGGGGATCTTGTTGAATACACATCAAAATCTCCCTAGGACTAGCCTAGTAATCCTAGACAGAAAGGGTTTTAGACTCATATGGTCTTCCTAGATCTAGAGTTCCTTTTATACTAAAGAAGAGTAGATCAACATACCTTTTGTTTGCAGGTCGTTCTTGTATGTCATGGCTGATGTAGATTTGCAACTCTAGCTCCAGCGCTTATCACTTGCTTCCTACACACAAGTAACAAACACTACCAATCCTTTTCTTTCTCTAGTGTTAGGAATAATCAATTTCACTAGATCTACTTTGATCTATCACTTATAAGATCAGATCCAAACCACTCATGAAACAAACACAAGTAATCTAGAGGAAAACCAATGATCTATTAATAAATGTAAGAGTAATGCATCAAACTCATACCTCAGTTATTGATGCTTGCTCCCTTGACCTCCTTGCTCCTTGCTCCTCCCTTAGCTTCTTAGTTAAGCTAGGTCATGGACTTATGGTTGTGATGGATGGAACAAGTACCTCTGCAGTTGGACAGCATAACAATACTTATGAATTCTTCCTCCTCTTTCCCAAGACTTTCCTTTGTTATATATCTCTTTTGAGGAGGCTTGAGAGAGCTTCTAGATCTTCTAGAGACCATTAGAGACTCGAATCATGTGAGTTATTAGTCCCTTTCCACGAAAATACAACTCACTCCACGCCTATCACATCATAACTCCCTGATTCTAGAAGTTTTCCAGATCCTCGCTTGTTGAACATTGTTGACCAACGACGGTCCTCACTTGTTGTCTATTGTGTGTCTCGTGGGGATGTCCAAAAGGTGTCAAATCTTAGGAAAAATGTGTATTTTGGCTTATGTCCTCTAATGGATTCCTCTCTGGCCTATAGGGTGGAAATTCAGGCTATAACATTTTTAGTATTGGTTCTGGACCTATCACTTGGGCTAGTAAAAAATAACAAGCTCTTGCTCTTTCTTTAGTAGAAGAATAGTATCAAGCAACAATTAATACAAGTCAAGAAGGCTTTTGGCTTTGACATATCCTTTCAGAGTTTGGATTCTAGCGGCAATGTCCAACCACACTCTGTTGTGACAATCAAAGTGCCATCAAGCTTAACAAAGATCTAGTTCAACATCAATGCAGAAAACATATTGAGCTACACATGCACTTCATCAAAAAACTTATGCAATGTCGTGTTTTCAAAGTGCTCTTTTTCCCTATATATGATCAAGTTGCAGATATTTTCACAAAGTCTCTTAAAAAAAAAAAACTTTTTTCCAAACTTCTATCTATGTTAGGAGTTTCAAAGTTCTCATTAAAGGGGGATAGGCTCTAATGCCTTATTCCTTCTCCTATTGCATCACCTTTATAAATCCTTCAATCCTATCCCGGGTTGTTCTTAACGGGGGATGTTAGGATATTCAGATCAACTTGGTCAAGATCAAAGGAGCTAGTTAAGATCAACTTGGTCTAATGTATCTTTAGGTAAAATGAGTTTTTTTAGTGTGTTCCCTTGGTATGCATTTGTTGTTATGTAATTCGATGGTCATGATATGTTCTAGACACAAAATGATATGACACTTCATATTCTCCTCAATAGCAATGGCTATATTGAAATGTGACTTAACACTCTATTGGTCCATGATCTATATTTAAAGAGCATGGAGGGTGATTCACTAATGATCGATTCTGAGAAACTTTTATGTAAAAATATTTCCTTTTGCATTAATATATTGCCTCAAGTGATCGTGTGGATTGGGGTCGTGGACTATTTCCCTCTTAGAGGGTTTTAACCACATACTACACTGGTATATTGATCTTTGATCTATTTGTGTGAGTAGTTGCTTAAGGTGTTTGACCTGTGCAGAAATACCTTGTTTTGTCAAACAACGTTCTTGCTCGTGTTTTTTTAGATTGTGTTCCATGATTCTAACGCACCCCTCTTCTCTAAATAAAAAAATTTCACTTCCTTTTTTATCTATCTCTATACATTCTAACTCAATTTCACCTATTTTATTCATTCATGACTCTATCATGCACTTTCCTTCCAGCTTTGTCATATTTCTTTCTAATATGCACATTTTGCAATTACACTTGTATCTTTCTTAGATGTTCCTACATCAGGGCTTAATTACTTCTTGGTCTAGGAATGTTCGTAATATGTGATTTTTTTATTTCCTTATTATCGGCTAGTAGTGAAATTCTATACCATTGGTACTTTTGATTCATACATGAGTTCAATCTCATGTTGGATGGAGCATTTTGGGGGTAGCGCTTTTGGTTCAAGGAAAAGATTCTTCTATTGTACATAAATTATCAAGTAGTCGTTTTTACTCCATAATTTAGTATGACTCCTCCCATGGTATAGGCTATAGTTTAGTATTGGCCCGAACATGCATAAAGATGAACTTCTTGCTAACATGAATAAAATGGTTGACTCCTTGTTAAAATCGATGAGATTTTATTCCTACTCAGATAAATAAATCAAAAAGGTTTATCGTCCTTCTCCAATCGATGCTTATTAGCATGGCAAGAAAAGATCCTGTCCCTCACATGTATGTGCTACCATCAATCACATCATAAACATCAAAAGAGGCCATTTCACATTCAATCTCATCAATAAACTAGGTAGAATTTGCAAATTTGAACTTATAAATTTTGTGACAAATCAACTCAACATCTTATATAACCATCCTAGTGGCTACGGTGTGAGATGCACCTTCTTTTTATTTCAAACATTTTCATTAGCGAGTATGTGAAGAAGTTATTATGGCTTTAAACATTGTAGTTTCCTTGCATCTTTATATGGAAGAAATTATCTTTGTTCCACCTTATAATTTAGTATGACTCCTCCCATGGTATATGTTATAGTTTAGTATTGGCCCGAACATGCATAAAGATGAACTTCTTGCTAGCATGAATAAAATGGTTGACTCCTTGTTAAAATCGATGAGATCTTCTTCCTACTCATAGATAAATAAATCAAAAAGGTTTCTCGTCCTTCTCCAATCGATGCTTTTAGCATGGCAAGAAAAGATCATGTCCCTCACATGTATGTGCTACCATCAATCACATCATAAACATCAAAAGAGGCCATTTAACATTCAATCTCATCAATAACCTAGGTAGAATTTCCAAATTTGAACTTATAAATTTTGTGACAAATCAACTCAACATCCTATATAACCATCCTAGTGGGTACAGTGTGAGATGCACCTTCTTTCTATTTCAAACATTTTCACTAGCGAGTATGTGAATAAGTTATTATGGCTTTAAACATTGTAGTTTCCTTGCATCTTTATATAGAAGAAATTATCTTAGTTCCACCTTATAATTTAGTATGATTGCTCCCATGGTATAAGCTATAGTTTAGTATTGGCCCGAACATGCATAAAGATGAACTTCTTGCTAGCACGAATAAAATGGTTGACTCCTTGTTAAAATCGATGAGATTTTCTTCCTACTCATAGATAAATAAATCAAAAAGGTTTCTCATCCTTCTCCAATCGATGCTTATTAGCATGGCAAGAAAAGATCATGTCCCTCACATGTATGTGCTACCATCAATCACATCATAAACATCAAAAGAGTCCATTTCACATTCAATCTCGTCAAAAAGAGTCCATTTCACATTCAATCTCGTCAATAAACTAGGTAGAATTTGCAAATTTGAACTTATAAATTTTGTGACAAATCAACTCAACACCCTATATAACCATCCTAGTGGCTACGGTGTGAGATGCACCTTCTTTCTATTTCAAACATTTTCACTAGCGAGTATGTGAAGAAGTTATTATGGCTTTAAACATTGTAGTTTCCTTGCATCTTTATATGGAAGAAATTCTCTTTGTTCCACTTTACTGTGTGACTTAGCCATTAATACTAACTTATCACCTACTTCTTTTGTTCATTACATTTCTTTCCCATTAGCTCGCTCAACTTGAGTAAGCAGAAATCTTCCCCCATACTATTTGAAAAGATGTTTAAGGTGCAAACCCCAACTTTTTTTTAATCTTGTTCATGTTGTTATGATGTTTATAGACTTTGTGGCATTGATTTTCTCCAGATGCGTAAATTTTTGAAAATTAGATGGTTTTGGCATTTTTTTTGCTTGTCTCTTTTCTAAGTCCTTGCTTCTTCTTCTATCTGTTCAACTTTGTTGATTCATTTCAACTTTAAACAACAAAGAAAGAAGTCACTTTAGCTTCAATGTATATTGCTTTTATATAAGCATTGTATATCACACAATGTCACCCCTTTTTGAATTATTATGCACCTTTCCAATAGACTTGAATTACTCATCTCTTTCATCTTCAAGAGACGTAGTACAATAATGTATTATGAAATTCAACACTTTAGACATTAGCATTCTATTTAGGCTTTTGCATGAGATAGTACCATTTAAAATTTGCAATTCACATGCATACATAATAAGATAGAACATTTTATGCATTAAATGTTTGATATCTTTCAAATTGAGGATGGGACGTTCTCTTTGTTGCCTTTACCATTTGCAAAAGGTTTCCCGCAAGCAAAGCAATGCATTACATCTTCAGCCAGACAAATGTGACCTTTTGTAAGTCCAAAAATCCTTTGCATCCAAAGAACTAATCTTCAATTTAGCTTCAACTTTAAAGGGATCAAAGAATTTATAGGCAATGTTGTTGAAGCACTTCTGCCAAAATTGTTCTTTCAGATGGAACTAAAGTAACAGATGTTATCCAATATGTAGTTGTTGTCTTGGAAATTTATCAATGATGATTGCAAATACATGGTAATCATTAGTTAGCTCACTACCTTATCATAAACTATATCTCTCTTTGACACCCTCTAGCAAAAGCACAAATTTCTCAAGAGAGAGAGCTGCTTGAACATCTTCAATCATATTTGATTTGCGTCCTTCAACGTCCTTATCTTTGTAGTTTGACTTGTTTAGTTGATCTCCCTCTACCTTATATTGGATTCTCATGTAGACCATCATGGCTTTACAAGGGATTTTTCTTGTCGCTTCTTCCCAAGGAATTTAAACTACTCTTGCACCAAATTATCTAAAGGATTTATGTTAATAGAATTAGTATAATGCCAAATTGCCCTATGTTTGGATTGTATTGTATGCTTGTGTACGAGTTGCCTGCAATCTATGCACAATATTTTAGATCCTGAATATCATCTCAATTTCGATAGCACTTATTTTGTTCTAATAACAAAGTACATCATGGGTCAACTTTGTGGCACTATTGCTAATAATCTAGGATTAACATGCCCGCATATTCTAAACTCTTGACACTTTTCTACTACAAGTGATATTATCCAATGACTTTAAAAATTACTTTTTCCAAAATATTTTAGGATTAAGCTTCATTATGTGCATGTTACAATTGACATGTTTATATACAAAGAAATAATGATGATGATAGTCAAATGCACAAGCTTAGGACATTGCATAAGGATTTATAAGCCATACTTTTAATTACTAGTGTGATTTATAAATACCATAATTTTTACACTTCCCGTAAGACCCAACTAACTTGTGGCTTTTTAAATCTTTGTTAATTTCAGTAACCCTGCTAACTCACATATTTGTGCATATTTATACAAGTATATAAGTATCTGTACTGGGTTTGAAGTGGAAAGCCAAACACCATAACAATTTTTCAGGACAATAAGATTGTTTCTTCAACTTCCCTTGTACAAAAATGTTGCAACGTTCCAACTTTTGCATTGGTTTGTTTCTTTTATGCTTTTTAAATTGTTTTGTTATCATTCCTTGGCATTGAGGTTGTAGCTTTCTCATGCACCCGAAACTTTGCAGATACAAACTTCTCGAGTGCCTACAACCTTGAGTCTGGGATCTTATGGTGCTTCCAATCTTGTTTCATGGGGATTCCATGGTTGACCAATTTTTCATCACGGACTTTTGCCACAACCAATTTGATAGCTTTGTTATATTCACAATCATTGTATTCATGACGTTTTCATCGGTTTGCAACTGCATTTTATGGTGCTCATAGCACTTAGCTGTGTTGCAAAATTTTTGATAGGCTCTTGCAACCCCCAACCCTCTAAATTTTTTTCATCGTTTTTACAAGCCTCTATGGGTGGTTGAACTCTATGAATTGCCATTTATTAGCAAAGTCCACTGCGTGTACTTCAACTTGATGAATAACCCCTTGTTTGAAGAAGGAAATTTAATTTTGCGTGACAAGTTATTGGACAACTACCCCCAAGGCTTGGAGAAAGATACTATGAAATTTGATGGTCCATACACAACACACATTTAGTGCATCAATGCCTATGCAGTATACCGTGTTATAAAACACATTAGAATGGAGAAATATGCCAATGAGCCAAGCATTAATTAAAAGCAAATCCAATAGGAAAAATGGCAAGACAAATATGGACCTTGCTTGTCGCAAAAAATAGGGGCAATAATCTTTTTTAGATTCCTTTGGTTTGTTGCACCGAGAGTTAGCGAGATGCTCTACAGCCCACTATGGGGGAGATGTTGAGGCGTTAGTATTATGCTATGTTGGATAACACTACATTTAAAAAAAAATAAAGTCCACTCAATTTTTAAAAAATAACATGAATAAAAATAAAGTCTGCTCAACTAAAACAAAACAATTACACGCACCTTAAAGTCCGTTCAATTAAAAATAATAACAATAATAAAAATAAAATTGCTTCAATTAAAGAAAAACAATTACACGCAACTTGTAAAACTTGATATGGAATGAAATACTAAAAGATAAAATTACACCTTAAGAAATTGGATCCCTCTCGGTGCTTGATAGATCTGGGTTTTAGATAGATCTACGCTGGTGATAGCCCAGTTTTGACCCTTGTAAGGCATACAGAGTATGTATAGATTGTGAATGTGTAATTAGTATGACAAGTGTCAAGCCATGTGAGATAAAATAAATGACCCTGTAATGTAAACGTTGTAAATATGTTTCGTATGAATTCCTAGTCCATAGTGGAAGGCCAAGGCTTGACTAGAGCATGGCTAGATATATAGATGTTGTAAATACACGATTTATTGACTCTGTAGTATGAATTACCACAATGTATTCTATGTCACGCAAAAAGGCAACACTGAAATACAATGGTCTGGGATGGCCGCAGGGTGCACACGAGGCTGAGTCCAACAGGTCTATGGGAAAGAAAACATTTATTGCCCAATGTCAATACAAGAACCTCCCATATTTTTCACCATGCCCCGTAGATGAATCTCACCAACATTTTGACTTGGAGAACCAAATATGAATGCATGAAGTGGTTGGTGAAGGAAACTCTGCTTCATGTAAATAATGAGAAAAGTACAACTATTTTGGGAATTCATATAAGTTTTTCATTCCATTCTCCTCCCTCATTGTTTTGCATTCAATCTCCATTATTCCCATTCCCATAATAGATTCTCATGAGGTATTGGATCCCAAGTATGTAATTCCCTGTCACCACAAATCTAGGAATTAGGGAGGCTGTGTTGAGCGTAGAGGCTAGGGGAACACAGGAACCCATCAGGTACTTGTTTATGTTGTCCATGGACTCCCCCTGCGAAAAAGAATTAACTCACCAGGTTTTTAAAGGGCAATCAGTAGTTGGGCTCTTCCTGCCTGCATTGGAGCACATGCTGGCAGTGTTTTCTCGAGGCACTGCATGGCAGAGAATGGAAATGTACAAGTTATGTTTTGTATGGTTGGGATAAGAAAGTTTCATCACTCATTGAAGGATGGATATGGTGCTTGGGGTTTCCCATATTGAAAGAATTGGTTGATTTATGAATGTTGCAGGTTAGGTTGGTTGTGCTTAAGCCCATAGTTGGTTTCTTCACATTGGAGATCTCATAGCCTGGCTTCAGGCTTTGGGGTGGCATCTACAGAGGATGCCTATAGTTGGGCAGTGAAGAATTTGTGCATGCATTTAGTATGAATCCGTTTACAAATAAATATAGGCATGTGCTGCCATGATATCCAAAAAGCCTTACCAGATAAAGAAAAGCTAACAAGATAAATTCAGTGATCAAATTATGTGAGGATGTCACAAATTGGTTTAAGCTTTCTCAAGCAAATTTCACAAAAGCGGAAATGAAACATCATTGAGCAAGGATGAATGAAACATTTTGAATGCACAAAATTGAATCAGGGCCTAAAAGAAGCCAAATAAACTTCTGGCAACGAAGAAAAGTGAAAAGAGGTCCCAAGTTGTGTGAAAAAATTGTACCCAAGCTATGTCCATCCACTTCATGTGCAACATGATCTTCTCCCAGTCGAGATCATTGAAGAATGTAACGTACACATATCTCAATCTATTGCAAGTCCGGAGTGCATATTGCACAATGCAAAATGGCATAATTATAAAAACAAATTTCAGAACATATTCAGATTAAGAAAGGCTTTCATGCATTTAACATGCTATCACAGCCCTCTCTTACAAGAGTTAGAATGTGTTAACATAGCCCTCTCTCAGAAGAGGTCAAAATTATGCTCCATAAAAATATATTTCAAGTTACTCAGGCCAGAACTATATATACAGTCTTAATAAAGTACAACACGATTCTAAAAAGGCATCAATTGGATGGAGAATCAGACTACTTGAAAGAAATCTGAAATACCCAATAAAAATGGGTGTTTTGATGGTGTGGTTGATTTGGATGTCCACTACACGAAGACTTTTGGAAAAGTACGAATCTGAATAAGGATAAACTAAGCATAGTCCTTAGCTCTGTTAACCTTCCCAAATAACACTACCATCATGTCAAAGGCCTGCTTTTGCTAGAACTAGGAGAATGACATATTCGTGCTTGTGCTTCCCTATGTCTGTTAGATCATTTCAGAGAAGTACTTTCGAACCTTGCTTTACCAGACCACACTGAAAATAAATGCCCCGGTCAGAAGCAGCAGTTCCTATATTGTCCTTCATACGATTTTTGATATGTTCATTCACCTTGAGTTCTTGCAAGCATGAGAATCAATAGTTTTGAGTCTTTGACACTCATGTGCCCATACCATGGACCTATGGACTGATGAACAGATGAAGTATAGAGGGCTGTAAATACTGGAGCCAACATTAATCCATTTTGTTGATGTTGAAATACCCAGATAGCTTACCATAAGCTCTACAAATAGACCTTAATTTTGTTCCTGTACACCAAATCCTGCAATCTAATGCTGTATTTCTCTGGATACATGATATTCATGATTCTCCCAATCAATTTTGAAGAGCTTCAATAGCATCTTTCCACTGCCATCCCTGCTGTCTCAAATCTTCGAATGTGATGGTCTTTTTCAACTGCATCACATTCCAAATAAAACAAAAGTTTCAAAGGCAACCAGCCAAATAATTTCCAATCTTGTAAAGAAAAAGAAAAAGTTTCAGGGTGAAAAAAGAATTTCAAAGTTCTGAATATGAAGTTTTAAAACATCAAAGAAAAAAACCACAAGACTTACAGTACAGATCTTAAAGTTGGACGAATTCGCCGCTTGGACATTAAGTTCCTTAGGATTATTAGACCAAACTATCTCACCCTTCTGTACCAATTTGACTGGGTCTACATATATCAACTTAGGCTTGTCTGTGAGAATGAGCTGCATCTTTTTGTTGTAAAGTTTCCGAACTTTCTTAACCAATGAAACCATCACAATTGTCTCCCCTGGATCTAGAAATTTCTCCCTACACAAGTGAACGTTTCATCTGTTCAGAAAGCTTGAGGAACCAGTTTATCGGAGGAATATATCCACAAAACTATACAGAATCTCCTCTGTCATTTCAACCATTCAATATATATATATAATATATATATACTATTACCAGAAACACCTGTGGGAAATGCATTCATGGCCCAGGAACCTTTCAGAAAGATTTCCTGGCCGTTTCTGCCCATTTTGTCCCTTTTTTTCAGAGAGAAAAGAGGGCCAGAAAACCCTAAACAGATCCCAAATCAAATTCAAACAAAAAATTATTCTTCTTCTATAAATATTAAATACATTCCAAGAACTCTCAGTTACTACTCATGAATAAATTATGCGTAGCATTAATAGAAAAGTGTGTGCAGGCTGTCTGGGACAGACTCTTTATTTTGTGTGTGCATGTGCTATGACAGCAGCTATTTTTGCATGTGCAGTATTGGGACCGCAAAGAATATTTGTGAAAGAGAAGGGGTTTTGTGAGCAATAGCAGATTTCCTCTCTTTCAACCATCCTCCATAAATCTTCCTCTCAACAATGGTTTCTTCTCATCCCTCTGCTGATGTCTCTTATAAGAAAGTGTGTGCAGCAGTAAGAGAAAAGTGTGTGTGGGTTGTCTGGGACAGTCTTTATTTTGTGTGTGCATGTGCTAGGACAGCAAAGAATGTGCGACTATTTTTGCATGTGCTAGGACACCAAAGAATGTGCGACTATTTTTGCATGTGCAGGAATGAGACAGCAAAAAAAGCTTGTGTAAGTTTAAGGGGTTTTGTGAGCAATAGCAAATTTCTTCTCTCTTTCTTTCAACCATCCTCCATAAATCATTCTCTCAACAATGGCTTCTTCTCATTCCTCTGCTGATGTCTCCTCTGTTGATTTTTCTTAGTGTTTTCTCACCCTGCAATTTATCCCAATC
>CBVK0100365163.1:0-11510 GCA_900067695.1 Picea abies
TTCACCCCCCCCCCCTCTCAGTTGTCCAACACTCTACACAAGGGTATCATGGTTAATATTTGTCATTAGGTTCTTTTATTAAGTTCCATGGAAAATATTGAATATCAAACTTGATAAGCGTGTGGATGGGTCCCTAACCTCAATAAGGTTATTGTGGTATATAGTGACTCTTTGACAATATAATTTATGTGTTTTCAACATACCACAAAAATAGTACTTCTTATAATTATACAAATCCAAAATTCATGATAAAGTTAGTTAAGGTTTTGAGTTCAAAAGGATGATATCCATGTTTGTGTTGATAGGGCATTCAACACAAATGGATGAGGATAAATATACTCCTCCATACCACTAAGCATGGAAATATTTAAACAATGTGGATACAATTTGTCGTGACCACAGTGCATGCCTGCGTGTACAGACACTATTATGTCAATGTAACAATACCATTGGCATCAATACATGATACCACTGTTATATCTTGACCTATATGCGGGATGGTACACCCTACAAGGATGTGGCATATGGATTGACATAACAACCTACAACTTGGAGGAAGTTGGGGAACTATATCTATCGTTGCACAACAAAAAGTATTACTTGATTGATGAGTGATGAGCTAGATGAAGCCATGGATTTTTAACTTAGTGATTCCTCTATGCGTTAATTCATTAATCTAATTCTTGTGGTTCCACCCTTGAACATCATCATGGATCATGAAAATTCATTGGTTCCATCCTATCTCATCATGGTTATAGGGAGTTCAATAGCGGTGCATCATGATTTTGTGTAGTTTAACCCTTGTGCTTCATGGTTCCACACTTGAAATTTTCATAGTCCATGACGATACCATGAGAATTTAATCAAGTCGTCCCCATCATGGTTCTACATAATACAATCCTTGCTCATCATGATTCCAACTAAGCCATTACAATTTCCAACAATGCCATCCTTGCTTATCATGACTTTGCCCACTCTAGCCATTGCCCATCACCTCTTAAGCAATTTAAGTTTTCATAGTCCATGATGATAGTTAAGGCCCGAGAAGGGTGGAACCATAAGAATTTGATAAACCCTTACTAATTATAGTTTTGATGAGAGTAACTAACCCATCATGGTTTCAATGTGACCCCTACATATCATAATTCCATGCAGGTTCATAATTCACCTAAAACTTTATCGATTTTGAACCATTACCTTTGCCCATGATCACTTGGAGGATCCATGCAAGCCATGATGCTTTTCTGTCTGGTCTATAATGTTTGTCAATAGCCATTGTGAAATGGGCATCTAGTTAAGTGGAATTGTCAGTTGATGTGATACGTCTGCTGGTCAAACCAACCATTCAAACTGGGAAAAATTGGTCCCGCCGAATCGCCAACTGTAGGAACTTGCGTGTATGGTGCTTATTTCTTGGTACAAAGTTGGAAGAAACGGTGTTGATGACAGACATTAATAATGGAATAAAGGACAACTCCACTGACGACGAAAGTGGGGCGATACTTCCTTCTGCCTTACTTTCTTCCTTCTGCCTCACTGACGACGAAAGTGGGGCGATACTTCCTTCCTTCTGCCTTACCAGTACATGGAAACCGCTGCAACATCTCATGGAAATATCCGGCCACTTTCCCATGCTGCCTTCCTTTAAAATAACTCCTCAGCACTTCAATTCATTCATACGTTCGACTGGTATTCAATTTATGTAATTGGTTTTGGAGCAAATGAAGAATTCATTTTCTGGCCCGTCAAATAATCAGATCATCCGGATCAAATTGAAAAGCGCAGCTGATACGTCTGTGCTGGTGGGTGTTTATGTTGTATTTCAACTTGCGGTGTTGGGATCTCTGTTGAGCACTCATTCTCACTCTCCCTCTCAGACGAAGAGTTGTGGACATGGCATCTGGTGGGTTCCTCCTCACGTCTATCTCTCTGCTCTTGCCTGCATATCCACCATTGTTGCCCTCTCCTTCGCATTCATAACAGAAACTCACTTGGACTTCATACAACGCCGGCTGCTCCTCTTACAAAACGTTTCTGGCGATGAAGATATAGAAGGCGGACGCCCTCCATGTTCATGTTCATTGAGTTATAAGGACTATTTTTCTGCTTACAGGCTCGCTCTCTTCGTTAATGTGTTTGTCTTCCCTGTCCTTATCTTCAACACATCCAGGCGTTTACTCTGCTGAAATCCTTGCTTTCTTTCGAGTCTTAATTCTACTCTCTTCTCCAGCATACTTGCTGGAATTTTTAATAGATGTATGAATTTTGCATAAATATGATATTGGGGTTATTGAACTTAAATAAATGGTTGAATCATCCTAAGTATCTATCTCTTTGTCAGGCACTTGCTTGTTACATTATTAGTTGTAGCAGATGTTGAAATGTAATGAATTGGCATAGAAACCTTTGTTGTGGACAAATTCTTTAAATATTTTTTAACCTGGTCTGTCCCAAAATTCTCAGTTGTGCTGTCATTCATGTCTGCAATGCACTATGGCTTATGCTTCGGCATCTACACATTTTGCAATCAAATGTGGTTATGCAAATAATTTAGATATGAGGAGTTGAGCTTCTTTGTATTCATTTCCTTTTTATTATCAAAAGATTTAATATATTTTTATTTACATTTTTATTAAAATAATTAATTTAAAAAATGATAATAAGTAAATGAAATTTATTTCATGTATTTTCATAAATCAAGTGAGAAATTGAAGATTTGCTCACGGTCCTATTCGACCTGGAAAAAAAGCTTTGTCTCATTTGTTCATTATTCTGCACCTTTGTATCTTTTAACTGTGCATGTTACCTATCAGCATACACAATTAAGACCAGTTTTCACTGTGGATGATGCCCATAAGAGTACATGTTAATAAAATGGTATTAAATCTTGTGGGAAATATACCCTCACTCCTACCAAAAACAAAGGAAAGTCACTGTAATTGAGAAAAACATGCTGTGCTAAGAATGGTGAGATTCTCCTCTAGAGTTAGAGAGGGAAATAACTAAGAACCACTAGTTTTCCTTTGGAACTATTTTTGGTTTCACTAAAACTGTATATATATATATATCTCAGTACATATAACATTTATTATATATATCTCAGTACATATAACATTTATTACTGGGTAGAATTTTTTTATAAATTTTGCTTGATTTCCTTGTGAGTATTTCTGTCATTACTGTTTAAAGTGTACCCAAGTCCAGAAGGAGCTGCCGAAATAATCTCTTTTATTTTTTAATTCTCAATTTTGACTTTTCCAAATCCAAATCCATTTATCAGCTTTTTCGGAAAAACCATATGTCCGTTTGAGTTCGGATTTGAGAAAGATAAGAGGGTTGAAATGATCATGCTGGAATCGATGCTCCTTCCTGCTGCATGCAGTAACTAAGAAAATATTGGGCTGCCCATGGTAAACCTCAGGGTCACTCCCTGAAAGCTAGATTTTCTAGTCTCTCTGTTCACAGCCTTCCCCTTGCCAGATTGACCGCCCTTTATACCAACTTTGTTTTATATAGACAAAGATAGACTTGAATGAACTGCTCTCTTGATATCAGACACCTAAAAGAGATGTCTTATAAATGGGCATAACCCTTGTAACATTTTGGCATAATGTTTAATCACTAATAAAAATGATTAAACCACCAAAAGACTGAGAATAAATACACAACATTATTACTTTAGGAAGAAGGTAACTCATCTATCTTGAATATTTCATTTATATAAATGATTTTTTAAACTATTAATAAACTATATAGCCTGACTAGGTCAAATGGTTAAGAACATGTGTTTCCTTCTAAGAGGTCACAAGTTCAAATCCAGTGGCTTGGCAGATTATTATTATTATTAAACATAAGGAAATAAATGAAAAAGAATTGCCTAGGGAAAACCCCAAAGTACTTCCCTTCATTTCAAGGATGGTACCTAGGGTCACAAGAGGGAATTGAACCTGGGCGGGGAGGATAACAATCATTCCTCCCAACCACCTAAGCTAAACCCAATTGACCCTTAACTTTGTCTTTGTGTGCATTTTAACGATGATGGTATGCATTTATTGGAAATGTCAAAGGATGGTTTTGCAAGTAAACTACTTGCATTTGAGATGAATCAAGAAAATATGAGACATTGGTTTTGTGCTCAACATGGTAAACCACTATCATGCATGAGGAAAGCTTCTAATGTAGGAGCATTTGACAGTAAATCTTGAAATTGACCCAAGGGTTACAAACATTTGCCAAGTGAGTTGGTTCCCTAATTTCTTATTTAAAGTTTTTAATAATTCGAAATGTCTCTAGTCGACATTTTGGTTGAGTTTTTTTGCTAGGTGTCGAGTTGCTGTGATAGGTGTTAAATCTATTGCTAAACCCTAGGAACAGGCCTCTAGTTTAGACATTTGTTGAGATAGCTCAGAGATTTGTTAGTTTGTGGGCTATCCGAGGGCTCAAAATATATTGAATGTTTTTGTAAGAGTTAGAGGTTAGAGAGCATGTGTGAGATAGAATGTGTGAGAGTGTGGGTTCTAAAGGTCCAAGAGACCAAAGGGAACAAAGTTATATTGTTGTATCTGTCTATTCCTTTGCAAATCTAACGAATGAGAAATTCTCTGATTTTTTTATGTTACGTTTTGTTGGCGTGGATGGTCAATATTGATTCAGAAAACAAGATCAATGGTCCATATCCTTTTGGGCGTCGCTTCTCGACAATTTCCCTTAGTTTTGTATTTGATTAAGTATTATACACGTGTCCTCAATAGATTGGACAATGTGGCTCCGCAACTTAATTCTGGTGTGGCCCACATCAACAAACCTTTGCAATAGTGTTAAGAAGATGGACAATGAAGATTAGATCGTGGCATAGATTGATGACCCTCATTTCATCGAAACTTGGTCTTGAGAGAAGATCCAACCCTTCGTTGATAAAGAAGATCAATGATCCTCGTCGAATTGCAAACACTCAACTGGCGAGAGGTTTAGTAACGAGGCACCCCCTTGCAATTTAATCACGTGATAGAAAGGAAAACCACATGTCGGTGTGTGGTTTATTGTGGTACCCCCTTGCCTTGAGATCCGAGTGAGGACTCAGCCCCCCGCAAAGTAGCTCCTGGTCATAGACTTTGGCCATATGACAAAAACTAATGAAGAGCATTTAGTCTAGCGCTTCTGGTTCTAATTGCTAACCAAAGAATTGGGACTGGATTGAACTTACTGTTTGAATTCGATCCAAGGGACAAGGAGAGCTTATTCGTTGTAACGAAGTTGTGTTTGAGGACTCTGTAAGTGGGATTTGGATGGGGTCTGCCATCAATTTCCCTCTTCATTTTGTAGATTCTCACATGGTGTTGAATAAATCAATATATTTATGCTTGGCTTGCCAATTTGGTTTTCTATCTAATGAATATGTGTTAGGAAAGTAGCGTTTGGCCTCCTCCTAAGCTCATATTTGTTTATTTCCTTGAGTGAGTTATTTATCATGCAAAATCAGATCATGGTGCATGTGTTTTGAAGATTATTCCTAGGGTTGAAATCTATTGAATCCCCTTGTTATGTGGCTTCTTGATCACTCCCAAACTATAACACAAATTATTTTTATTTATTTTTGAAATAAATTACAAAGGAAAAACCATGCACCACCCTGTTCCCGTAATAAAATAAGTATGGATTCATAGATAAATATTGTTCTCTTGTGATAAACGAGAATGATAACTTTAGGACATTTGAGGTTAACCCTTCCTCTGCCTTGAAGATTTTCTCAAAGGCTAGAGTGGCATAAAAAGGTGCTCCTACACATTATGCCCCTAGATTTGGTCCTTGTGTAAGAGGGAACAACCTGGGGGACATCATAAGAACTCGCATTGTTGGTGGGGAGAGACTTCTCCTTGGGAATATAATGACAAATATTGGTGACTCAATTATTCATATGCTCATTAAGTTTTAATCTAGTGAATGATGATATCCAACATCTTGCATTATTAAATATTTTTAGCTTGCTGGAAAGTTATTAACTTATTAGTGACTCCATTAGTGAATGAAACCCTATTCCCATTACTACGAATGCTATGTTTCTTGTGGTGAGGAAGTAGAAGCTCTTTAGGTAAACGTATCTCACTTGGTGACTTCACATCTATGGTGCATGATGTAAACCTAGATAAGCACACATCTATTCTATATTCAACACTTTGGTGACACCATATATCCAAGTTGGGAATCTAAACTTGTCTTTCTTATTTTATTGAATCTCTCTTTAAAAATCCCTAATGTCATTTTATTGTTGTAAAATCCTAGCAGTTGCCCTTCTTATGGTTACATTCCTATGTGAGCTTAGAATATTTCAATATTTCGTGAGATAGAGTGTTGCACCCCCATTTGCGAGCCCTAATCCTTCATGCTCAAAGATATTTAATGTTGAAAGTCATGACTTATCTTTTCCATTAGCTATCATCATGTCCAAAAATCAGCTTGGTTGTGTTGATATTTGGGTGGCAGCAAGGTAACAATGCTTAGTCTTGCCCAAAATCCTTTACCCCTTGCCTGATGGGTATCTAATTCGTTTTTTTCAAACTTCAATGGTAATGGTCCAAGAACTGCTTATGCACATATCATAGGGTTTCAAGATTTCACCAACAATCTTCTTATCGAACATGAAGATGTTTTTATGTAGATATTTGTGCATTCTTTAGAGGGTGAATCTCAAGTTTGGTTCATATTTTTCTTATCTGGCACAATCTCCACTTGGCCGTAGTTGCATGATCTCTTCCTATGTTGGTGGGGAGAGAGGAAGGATCCTTTTGAACTGTTAATGGATTTTAGTTCTTTGAAAAATTGATGATTCTGAAACTGTAAAAACATTCAATGGACAGTTTCATAAGTTTTATCTTGAAATTCCAGAGTGTAAGGTCTTCTGAGGTTGTTGTCATATTGTTTTATACTGCTTCCCATGATTCTCATTTCTCACTATTTCTCAGAGAAAGGCACTTTCCAGATTTGAATGCTATGTTTAACAATGCATAATTGGAACTTGAAAGTAATAAGATGGCTTCTAATATGCACTCTATTTCTTATCCCCAATCTCTCTCAGAAGGGTAAATATGAGAATGAATCCAATGTTGTATTTTGTACTTCTAATCTGGTGGATTCTTATTTGCAAGAGAGCCTGCTAATGCTGTCAACTTTTGAAAATGATGAAAGATTAGCGTTCAATTTTCCTTTAAAAATGCAAAATAAATTGATAGAGGGCTTTCTTGCACCTACTAGACATATAAAGCAACAATTTCATTTTAATAGGTCATCAGATTTTTGCCGAGATAAGGATTTTCATGAATTGTGGAAATCATCTTTAGCCTGAAATTCTTCTTGGGCCAGCTTGTCATGTGAATGGTATTGATCAAACTTTTATAAGAAATAGTAAATGTCATTTGGGTTTCGTTGACCATCAATTAGAAGCTGCTATAAATACGTTTCTAGATAAGGTGCATGAAAATTATGAGGAAAATTCCAAGTAGTGCATGAAATCAGCTTTTGCAACCCCTATTAGTAGCAAGCCTGTGTTAGTTGAGTTTGAAATGAGATGGTCCCTCATGAAGGTCAAGGGTAGCCTGAGGAAGAATATGTCAAAACTAATGAGGATGAGCTACATTTCTCTACTTGTGTAAGTAGTTGGCAGTGAGAGTATGCGAACCAGGAAGACAGTAATTTCTGGCACATAGGTTATGAAACTCTTGAGTTTTTAATTGACCTTTTTCTCTTTGGAGTGATAGTGTTGTTAGCAAGTGTATTTTCCAGCCTTCATTAAATATGGAATTTGAATTAAAGGATGAAGGTCAAGAAGATAATGTTCATAGCATAAAGAGGATGAGAGTAAAGACTTGTTTGGCGAATCCATCCCTTATTTGATCAATGGTAATGTTAGTTCAAATTATTTTCAGGCTTCCTTGGCTCATGTTTTTGACATGGACAAAGAGTATAATCAACCATCAATTGAAAAGGAGAAGGCATTAGCAGATGTCCCTACATACGATGATAAAAGTATTGCCATGCTTTTTTCTAAGAATGATCATGAAGGAGAAGGAAACCTTCCTTGTGGCCATTGGTATTTTTTGTACATCAGTGACAAAGAAGAAAAAAAGAGCTGGCATGAGATCACAAATTGGCCAGATAACATGTTGCCATTTTTTCCAAAATATCCAAGCTTGGGATTTGATGGCAACAATGATAATGGTGGTGAAAGTGATAGGAATAATGTTGATTTTACGTCTTGCTAGCCAATGGAAAGTCCATATTTGGTATTCAAGGGCGAATCTAATTTATTTTCTGCACTTATTTCTGAGTCCAAAGGCCTCGAAGAAGTGATTTTTCATGAATGCCTAATTGCAACCTGGATGCATGAGACTTCTCATTAAATAAAGTAACAAAGCAAATGTTGGAAATGGGTTTCTCATTTTCATTCCTTCCCTCTGTTTGCACTCATTTTCATTATCCTTCGAGGTTTCCCGATGTTGGTTTAATTTTGTTTGTGCTTCAAGCAGTGTTTGTCCCTCTTGGGCACATTTTGCAGCCATTAGAGATGTGTTGTCCTATCTTTTTACCTACCAAACCTTGAATGTCATCCACCATCCTGTTGGGGCTATTTATGCATGAATCTCATAGCCTTATCAAACTGCATACATGGTTACATTGGTGGTTCCATGTCACTTAGTGGGCCCACTTGCTGGTTAGGTTAGGTAGGTAGGTTTTCTAGTGTTCGTAATCAATTTCCTACATTTTCCTTTCAATTTTTCCAGCATCTAGTTTATTTTTTTATATGTTTTCTAGCAAGGGCATATGTTGTTTTAAAAAGCAGAAGTTGAGAAGAAGAGAAGTTTTGATTCCATTGCTGATTTTCCTATCTTGGCACCTAGGTATCTTGTTTACTAGTGATTTCTGGCACCTAGGTATCTTGTTTACTAGTGATTTCCTCACTGTAAATCAAATTAGCAGCTCACAAAAAACAATACAATTGCTGGAATAATTCACTGAAATAAATAACAGAAGCAATACCGGAAACCAAATCTCATACACAATACACAAAGATATTCTGCCTTTCAAATCAACTTATAATTAGAATAATATCAAAGTTTACAAGGGATCCCAAACCTGGAAAAATGACCCACTAAGAAATATATAAAACTAACAAACCCTAGCAAACCCCATACGTTCACTTTTCCAGACTTGTACGCGTATGTCCTTACTGTAGCTCGTGTATGTACGTGCTTCTCTGCATTGTAGCCTGCATACATACGCACCTTGACTAAAATATGAAGTGTGTACAACTCCGCTCGTCTGTTGTGGCTACGATATATCGAATATTCTTGCGGCTTCCCCTGTTCTCTTTTTTCTTTGACCTGTATTGATCTCTAGATGAAAAGTTCTTTTCCACTTATCCAAGATCTCTTTGAATTACAGTCCTTCGTGATTCAAGCACTTGAGGAAAAATCATTCTTTACTCTCCAAAAGTATCTTTCTCCTTCACCTTAGCTAACCCTAATCTCCAAAGTGATTAATGGCTGAGATTAGATCTCTACCTCACTTGAGATCAATGGCTAAGATTTAATTCACTAATGAAAATAACTTTAGCATTTCATTAAATAAAACTCAATTAATTAATATTTAAGCATTTTACTTTAATAATTCAATTAATTAAATTAAATTACTATGGTAGAAGGCCTTGGATGACTTCCAAATGTCTATATATTTAGACCTGTGCGAAAGTACCTCTTCGATGCTACAAACATCAACATCCATAACCCAGTTTTCAGTCTATAACCCAATGGACTAAGGCATTGGTTTTCTCACCCTAGAGTCTAGTCCTTGGCACCTTATGGGGAGGAGCCATTCCACATAAGGAGTTTATGTTGTCATCTAAAAAGGCTTGTTACCCCAAAAATATTTTTGCTTATGTGGCCCACCTTGGGACACAGTGCAAATCAGCCAAATGACATATTTGAATGCAAGAAGTGGATACAAGATATTTATTGGGGTCAGTGATCATGTGAGAGCTGTCAAAATCCAATTATGAGCTCTAGAAGTATGAAAAGTGGTTTTCTGACCATGGGGCCTACCTCGTGTGATGCAAGAGCATCAAACCCTGAGACAAAATACTTTGAAAATCAGACCTCAAGAAGGGCAGAAACTTTGTAAGAGGTTACAAATCCTCATGTGTGAGTCATCAAGTATCTAGAAGGGTGAAGATCAATACAATAGGATTAGATGAGTTTTAATGGATTGTCATGTAATCAAACTGTCTTCTTTTTATAGCAATTGGTTGAACAAATATAGGAATTAGTTGTGTTGCTGGCATTGACCCAACCAAGAGATAGGATCGATGATTTTTAGGTTGTGTTTTAAAAAGAGATGAGGATAGGAAGTAAGAGAGTGGTGGCTAGGGCTAGGGGAGCGCCCAAACACTGCAAAATCAGGCCAATAGAGGGTATGAGGTATTTCTAAGTTATAAGATTCCTGTACCGAGTTTGGATAAATGAAATCATTGTAATATACCTTTATTTATGTGTGTGTAAAACCCTTTCTATATTCTGTGTAATACTGTTCTCAAAGAAGTTCGATTTCTCTTTCTGGAATCGTTGTTCTTGAGATTACAATTTGATGTTCTTTCTTCTTAAACCATTTGGATATAGCATGTTAACAACAGTGGGAAGTGGGAAAGGATGAGTATGATCAGTGGACAATTGTAATACGTGGATACAAGAACGTTGTTTTATGAACTTAATGATGCCTTGTTAATCTAAGAATTATGTGTGCAGATTCGAAGTTCTGTGTTGCAGGGTATGGAGAACTGTTATATAAGTGGCATATCGTTCCCACTCAATGAATCTTGGATTGAGGAAATTGTAATTGCAGAATATGATGCCTGTAGGTATCGTTTTCCTCTTCAAAGAAATCAAAGTTTAGATTCCGTGGATGTAGGGATCTTTTATTGATTTGTTGCCCAGAGATAGAAAATCTAGATATCATGGTCATTGAGATTTAACTTGTGAATTGAACTCGCACTATCCTTTCTCGGAATCGATACCATTGACTGTTGAAATTCTGGAGCTGGAAATTTTGACCACCAATTGAAATTTAACCGATATCTTAGTGTGTTAAAAACCAAATATCAATATAGCATAGAAAATCCTCAGAAAAAGTACTCTACGCCTTGAAAGAGAGATAATTTCAGATAATAAGCTTCTTCGAGGGGGAAACCTCCTTTTACCCCAATTAAATGTTCAAGTACAAGATGATTAAAAATGAAAATGTCTCCTTGGTATATATAGGAGACTAGGAGGTATAATTACAACAAATGGCCTAAAGCCGACATAAATAAAATAACATTATTAATATAATATGCCCCAATTGAGGGGTAATGAGCCAATATTAGGGCTTAACATGCCCCTCCCCTTGAGACAAGTGTTGCTCGCAACGCTTGAGTAACTCTGGATGCTTCTGTATAAAAGACTCGTCTTCCCAAGTGGAATCTTCAG
>CBVK0100365175.1:0-18076 GCA_900067695.1 Picea abies
GTCTTCTAGGGTTATTAGCCAACTCATTAGGGTTTCTTCTTGCTTCCCGGAGTATTTTATCCTCGTCAGGTTTACACGTGGACGTAAATACCTCCCGCAGCTACCATAATATCAACAGTGAAAGGGGTTGGAACTTCTACCTTCCAACTAGATTAAGATATGCAGCTTCAATTAAAAGAAGTACTATGTGTACCTGGAATGAAGAGGAACCTTGTCTCAATTTCTTCCTTAGAAGACAAAGGCTACAAGGTTACCTTCTCAGAAGGAAGAGTGCTTGCATGGCACAAAGACTCACATATAAATTCTGCCAAGGTAATTGGTGTCCGAGAAAACAGCTTGTACAGATTAAGTATCAGACCAATTCAGGCCCTGCTACATGACACTATCAACTTGAGTGAGCAATGGCATAGAAGACTTGCTCACATTCATTATAGAGCTCTCCCAACTCTAGGGAAAATAGTAACAGGTCTTCTAGAGATACAGATTCAACATAAAGGTGTTTGCAAAGGTTGTGCTCTTGGAAAAAATGTTAAAGGATCTTTTTCATGCAGTGACAATAGATCCAAGGAAATCTTGGACTTGATACATTCAGATGTGTGTGGGACAATGACTATTGCATCTCTGAATGGGTACTTGTACTATGTACTCTTCATAGATGATCAGTCTTGGAAAACTTGGATTTACTTCCTCAAGAACAAGGATGGAGTCCTTGCAAAATTTCAAGAATTTAAAGCTCAGTTTGAGAATCTAATCGGAAGAAAGATCAGATAATGTAGGAGAATACACCTCCAAAGATTTCAACAGTTTCTGTACTGAAGCAGGGATCAAGAGGGAGTTCACAATTCCTTACAACCCTCAACAAAATGGGGTTGCTGAAAGGAAAAACAGAACTATCATCGAGGAAACCAAAGCAATGATACATGATCAGAGTCTACCTATGACTCTATGGGCGGAAGCATGTATGACAACAGTGTATGTTCAATATAGGAGTCCTCATCAAATCTTGAAGAACATTACTCCAGTAGAAGCCTTCACCAGAGTGAAGTCTGAGATTGGACACTTCAGAATATTTGGGTGTCCAGTATATTTTCATGTACCCAAAGAGAAGAGATCCAAGCTAGACCCTTCAGGGAGAAAGGGCACATTTGTAGGATACAGTGAATCCTCAAAAGCATATCGAATCTACATTCCTGGTCAAAGATAGATTGAAATAAGCAGAGATAGTACTTTTGAAGAAGAAATAACCCTTCCAAATATCCAGAGAATCTCAGATGGAAATTGATAGTGAGACAATCCCTTCTCCTGCTTCAGCAGTTCAGAGGGAGACAAACATTATTCTAGTTGATCCAGTTGCTCCAATTGATCCAGTTGTTCCAACCGATTTAGTTGCTCCAATTGACATGCCTAGAGATATTACAGTTGGACATAAAGGCATGCTTGGGCCCGACAAACTCTACAGGAAGCAAAGGGACATAAAGCCTCTCAAGGAACAACCAGAGAGAGCAAGAGACCAAAGAGATTCTCAAGCTACCTTTCAGCCATGACCCTCATTGACTCTGAGCCATCTTGTCACGAAGAAGCTTCAGGTGAACAAGTATGGCAAGATGCCATGATAGAATAATATCAATCTATATTGAAAAATGATGTATGGGATATTGTTCCAAGACTAGAGGGAAAGCTTGTAGTGACTTCCAAATGGATTTATAAAATCAAGCATACAGCTGATGGAAGCATCGAGAAATACAAGGCGAGATTTGTAGCCAGAGGGTTCTCGTAAGTGCAGGGAGTTGACTATGACAAGACTTTTGCTCCAGTAGCCCGATACACTTCCATTCGTTCTATTATTGGCAATTGCACTAGTTGCTTCCATGGGTTGGAAGCTACATCAGATGGATGTAAAGACAACCTTTCTCAATGGTGAAATTGAGGAAGAAGTTTATAACGAGCAGCCAGAAGGATTCGTTATCCACAACGAAAGATCTGATGTGTGCAGGTTGAAGAAAGCCCTATATGGACTAAAGAGAGCACCACGTGCTTGGTATGAGAAAATGGACGGATTTTTGATGAGTTTGGGTTTCAGCAAAAGTGTTGTTAATCCAAACCTATATTATCACATTGATGGCAATGAGTGCTTGCTCTTGGTCCTATATGTGGATGACCTTTTCCTCACCGGTTAAGAGAGACTCGTTGTTGAACGCAAACAAGCATTGACTGCCAAATTTGAATTGAAGGATTTAGGCTTGATGCATTACTTCTTGGGACTAGAAGTATGGCAGAGGACATATGAGATTTTCCTGAGTTAAGGAAAATATACTGTGGACATATTGAAAAAGTTCGGTATGACAGAATGCAAATCCATGCCGACTCCAATGGTGATGGATTTGAAGAATATGAGTGATACTGATTCAGGAGAGATTGATCCACACTTGTACAAACAGTTGATTGGATCACTGATGTATCTAGTTAACACCAGACCGGATATATGCTATGCAGTAAATGTGCTTAGCATGTTTATGAGCCAACCGAGACAAACTCACTGGATAGCAGCAAAACATGTATTTAGATATCTACGAGGCATAGTTGGTTATGGCCTAAGATATGCCTCCAGTGTAGACTTGTGCCTGCAGGGATATGCCGATGCAGATTGGGAAGGGAGCACAGTGGATAGGAAAAGCACCTTCGGTTGTTGCTTCACCTTGGGGTCTGCCATGGTTTCCTGGTGTAGCAGAAAGCAGAGCTCTGTGGCATTGAGTACCGTAGAGGAAGAGTACATTGCATTGAGTGTAGCAGTTCGCGAAGCAGTGTGGCTTCACAAACTTCTGATTGATTTATTTGATCATGAGATGGATCCTACTACAATTCATTGTGATAACTAGAGCTGTGTGAAGCTCTCTGAGAACCCTGTGTTTCATGACAAATCAAAGCACATCGAGATAAACTATCACTATATCAGAGACATAGTGCAGAGGAAGACAGTACACGTGCAGTATCTTCCTACCCGTGAGCAGATCATAGATATCTTCACCAAACTGCTTGCCAAGACGATGTTCGAGTATTTCCATGAGAGACTTGGCCTGGTGGAGAATGCCTCCCTAGCTGAGAGGGAGTGTTGATGATTACAACTGCGTGAGACATCCTCCAGGATGTAGACCTGAGAGAGAGCCCTGAGTTGGGTGTGTGGTTCCTATCTGAGACAGAACTGGAACGTTGTGTTGGCCTCCTCCTTACAGAGAGTTGAGATGATACTCCAGATGATTCTCTTGTGTAACGCTGTGAGAAAGAAGATCTGCTGAGTTGGACGTGCTTGTGGCTGAGCACAGGTGAACGTGTGAAAGCCCATGAGCAGGGTGCATCGTTCTGAGACAGAGATGAAGCGATGTATTAGCCTCCTTTGAGCAGAGAGTTGAGATGATGAACTCCAAGTGACTCTCCTGTGTAATGCAGTGAGAAGGGTTTCCCAGGATACTTCTTGTGTACTTGTGCATGGTGTTTCTTCTTGTGATCTTGGTTGCTGCAACAAGTTGTCTACATTTGAAGTAAAATGCTAAAATGGAATGAAATTCATGCTTAAGCCTAGCTTATTGAAAAATCAACAATCAAAGCCTCCCAGTAGTACCCCTATTCCCTAAGAGTGACAACATGGGACTAGGACATTAATGATGGCTGCCAGGGTGAAACAAGGAAAAAAAAAAACTTCTCGAGCTTATGATATAGTATCCACCTTCAACACATGATCCTCACTCACATGCCAAATGTATTAAATATGACACTTTCTATGAAATAAGGACTAATGTACCTCATAATGTGTTAGACCACCCTCTTCTAATGAACCATGTTGATTGGGTGTGATAAGCTGTGTTGATGAGGAGTGAGGCATCTGAAGGGTTGATAAGTTGTTGCCTAAGAATACTGATCATCATCATCGGGATCACTGTCTTCATTGCGGGCCATGAGACATGATCTCCTCTAGTTACCCCTAGGTGATGTTGATTTTTCAATAAGCAAGGCTTAAGCAAGAAGTTCATTCCATCTTAGCATTTTACTTAAACCATAAAAAATTTGTTGCAGCAACCAAGATCACAAGAAGAAACATCATACACAAGTACACAAGAAGTATCCTGGGAAACCCTTCTCAACAAGGGAAGAAACCAAACCAATCCTTCGCTATATTCTTCAAGAGAAAGACCTTCACCACCATAAACACCTTGCACACAAAAGGGTGCTCACAAACCCTAGAAACCTAGCGCCCAAGAGAGGTGCACACTTTTCCCAAGACCAAGTGTTTGCTGAAACTTCGAAACATACACTTGTGATATTATTCCTTAATGGGGAATTTTCCTTTATTTATATCAGATTGAACTTGTCAACAGAAGTGTCTATTGGCACAACAGGGCCGACCTCAATAACTTATAATATAATTAATAATTACCATATTAATTATCTTTTACATTAATGGTGGGGCCGACCTGTACCCTTTACATCACAAGTAGGGTTACAAGTAAGTCTGACTCTTGAACAATATAGTAAGGGATCTCATACACCCACTAGTGCTCAGCCACTAGGGGCACATCCATCTGTGCTCAGCCATAGGGATGTCCACATCTCTATCTCATTGTGTCTCACAGGAGAACCACACTCACTAGTGCTCAGCCACTAGGATAACATTCACCTGTGCTTATCCACAGGCACGTCCAACTCAACAAACATTCTTTCCCACTGCATTACACAGGAGAATCATCTGGAGTTCATCATCTCAACTCTCTGCTCAGAGGAGGCTAATACATCGTTTCATCTCTGTCTCAGAACGATGCATCCAACTCATGGGCTTTTCCACACGTTCAACTGTGCTTAGCCACATGCACGTCCAACTCAACAGATCTTCTTTCTCACTGCGTTACACAAGAGAATCATCTGGAGTATCATCTCAACTCTCTACATAGAGGAGGCCAACACAATGTTCCAGCTCTGTCTCATATAGGAACTACACACCCAACTCATGGGTTCTCTCTTAGGTCTGTGTCCTGGAGGATGTCTCACGTAGCTGTAATCATCAACACTCCCTCTTAGCTAGGGAGGCATTCTCCATCAGGCCAAGTCTCGCACGGTAATACTCGAACTTCGACTTGGCTGTAGTTATCAACACTTCCTCTCATCTAGAGAGGTATTCTCCACCAAGCCAGATTTTCACGGAAGTACTCGAACTTCATAATGGAAAATAGTTTAGTGAAGATATTTGCAATCTGCTCATGTATAGGAAGGTACTGCACGTGTACTGCTTTCCTGTGCATCATGTCTCTGATATAATGATATTTTATCTCAATTTGTTTCGATCTATCATGAAACACAGGTTCTCAAAGAGCTTCACACAACTCTGGTTGTGACAATGAACAGTAGTAGGATCCATCTCATGATCGAATAAATCTATTAGAAGCTTGCGAAGCTACACTGCTTCGCGAACTTCCACACTCAATGCTATATACTCTGTTTCTGCGGTACTCAAGGCCACAGAGCTTTGTTTCCTGCTGCATCAGAAAACCATGGCAAACTCCAAGGTCAAACAACAACTGGATATGCTCTTCTTGTCCGTTGTACTCTTTGTTCAATCTTGTATTGACATATTCCTGTAAGCTCAAGTTCACACTCGAGGCATATCTCAGGCCATATCCAACTATGCCTCGTATATATTTCAATACATGCTTTACTGCTATCTCGTGAGTCTGTCTCGGCTGACTCATGAATTGACTAAGTACATTCACTGCATAGCATGAATCAGGTCTGGTGTTTAACCAGATACATTAGTGATCCAATCAACTGTGGATCAATCTCGTCTGACTCATCATTCATTTCCATCATTCTGTTAAACTGAACTTCTTTAATGTCCCCAATGTATATTTTCCTTGACTCAGGAAAAGTCTCATTGGTCCTATGTCATACTTCTTGTCTCAAGAAGTAGTGTAGCATACCTAGATCCTTCATCTCGAAATCATAAATCAAGGCTTACTTGTATCCAACAACAAGACTTTCTGAATAAGTCACCAAAATCAGGCTTCTCGTCACCAACAATGTAATAATATAGGTTTGGATCATCAACACTCTTGCTGAAACCCAAAATCATCAAGAATACATCCATCTGATGTAGTTTCCAACTCATGGATGGTAGTACGGATGGAAGTGTATCAGACTTACTGGATCAAGTGTCTCATCATAGACAACTCCCTGTGTTTGTGGGAGTCCTCTGGCTATAGATCTCGCTTTGTGTTTTTCTCGTCACTTCCATCAACTACATGCTTGATCTTATAGATCCACTTATAAGTCACCATAGACTTCTCTTCTGGTCTCAGAACAACATCTCATACATCATTCTTTAAGATATACTGGTATTCTTTTGTTATGGCATTTTTCCATACCTGTTTTCTTATCGCTTCTCCATGACAAGGAGCCTTTGAATCAATGAAGTGGCTCATGGCTGAAGGGTATCTTGAAAATCTCTTTTGCTTTCTCAGGGTGTCCTTTGAGGGACTTGTATGTTCCTCTGCCTTCTGCAGAGTTTTGTCGAGTCTAGGCAGGCCTTTTATGCCCTACTGCAATATTTCTGGGCATATCAACTGGAGCAGCTCGATCGGATGGAATACTCTCTGTCTCCCTCTGAACTGCTGAAGGGGGAGAAGGTATTGTCTCTTTCTTCTTTTCATTTTGTTTTGACTCCCTTTGAGTCAAGTAACTCTCTCTGAAGCTTGAAGGATGGATGTCTTCTTTTACTTGCTTGCTAGATCTTTTATGTCTTCTTGACTAGCATAATAATCAATCAATAAGATTTGGACTCTCGTACCAGGGATGATGGTCCAAGTCATGAGGGCTCACATATTGGAGATAATACCCTTCACTTATTAAGAATGTAATCAACTATAAATTTAATGATCAAACAATTTACCTGGATCTGTAGTCATGTTCAATTCTATATTTAGTTTAGAGGAAGTACTTCTCCTCTCTCCGATCTTCATCCTATTGGGATGGGTCTGGATCAATGTCAGCGGTGGAAGCATATTGTCTTCCTTTCTTCTTGGTTGGACAATTTCTTGCATAGTGCCCATATTTGTCACATCTGAAGCACCGAATCTCTGAAACATCTCTTCTTTGATTATGACATAAGGCTGATGGAGATTTTTCATCTCTGAATGTTTGTCTGAAATTTCTTTTGAATCTTCCTCCTTTCTTTGTATGAAGTGCAAGAGCATGATTGTCATCAGGGGAGTCTTCCACTCCTCTATTTATAAGTCTAAGTTCTTCTTGAGTATAGTTTGTCCAAAGACGATCAAAAGTTGGTAACTTTTCTCTTCCACCGGTGCTTTGAAAAAAAGGTTCCCAGTGTTTTGGAAGATTGTGGAGAGTAGATAAGACAAGTTCTCTATCAGACATGATTTCTCCAATGGCACCTATCTGTTCTTTGATTTCTGATATCTTCATAAAGAAGGTAGCAACTGTATCACCTTTTGTCGTCTTGGTACTTTGAAGCTGGTACTTTAAGGTAAGGGCTATGAGGGTGTTGTCACTTTCAAACATATCTTTCAGTGCTTCATACATTTCATAAGATGTTTTCAGGTTGGCAATACGAGGTAGAATATGATCTCTTACTGAGTACATGATTATTTTTCTTGCCTTGACGTCTTCTTTCCTTCTTATTTCCTTCTCTTCATCGGTAGTTGTTTCTGGTAAAGTCTTTGTTACCACACTCAAAAGGTCATCTTCTTTAAGGGTGACCTGAAGCCTTGACTTCTAGGAGCTGAAGTTGCTTGATCCATCAAGCCTATCTTCCACTAAAGTTCTATTCTTCAATATTTTCGGAATTCTTCACAAACTCTCGCCAATTGGACTTAGAAGACTTAATGACTAGGTTAGACTAGTAACCTTAGGTTTTGCTGTGCTTATGACTGCCAACAATAAGCTTTGAGAGTGTCATAGGAATACTGGTTGAGCTGAAACGTTTCTTCAAGGAGTTGTAGAAACCCTAAGATCAAGATTCTACAGAAAATTTCGGAACCTTAGAAACCCTAGGGCCAAAAATTCAAAATGCTCAGAATTTCACTCCGAGTCCCTGGAGATGCAGTGGAGAAGGTTGTACTCAACTATGCCAAAATTTGCCTCAACGTCCAATTTTTAGGTGTTGAAAAGGCCAAACAAGAGAGGCCCGTATGGATTTTGCAGAAATCCTAGAGGCCATACGGGTCTGTAGAAGGAAGACTTAACTTTTAAGTGCTTGTGCAAGGGTTCTTCAAGACCTATGCTCTGAAACCATGTTGATTTTTCAATAAGCAAGGCTTAAGCAAGAAGTTCATTCCATCTTAGCATTTTACTTAAACCATAAACAATTTGTTGCAGCAACCAGGATCACAAGAAGAAACACCATGCACAAGTACACAAGAAGTATCTTGGGAAACCTTCTCAACAAGGGAAGAAAACCCAGCCAATGCTTTGCTATATTCTTCAAGAGAAAGACCTTCACCACCATAAACACCTAGCACACAAAAGGGTGCTCACAAACCCTAGAAACCTAGCGCCCAAGAGAGGTGCGCACTTTTCCCAAGAATAAGTGTTTGGTGAAATTTTGAAACACACACTTGTGATATGATTCCTCAATGGGGAATTTTCCTTTATTTATATTAGACTGAACATGTCAACATAAGTGTCTATTGGCACAACAGGGCCAACCTCAATAACTTATAATATAATTAATAATTACCATATTAATTATCTTTTACATTAATGGTGGGGCCGACTTGTACCTTTTACATCACAAGTAGGGTTACAGGTAAGTCTGACTCTTGAACAATATAGCAAGGGATCTCATACACCCACTAGTGCTCAACCATTAGGGGCACATCCATCTGTGCTCAGCCACAGGGATGTCCACATCTCTATCTCACTGCGTCTCACAGGAGAAGCACACTCACTAGTGCTCAACCACTAGGATTACGTTCACCTGTGCTCATCCACAGGCACGTCCAACTCAACAGACCTTCTTTCCCACTGCATTACACAGGAGAATCATCTGGAGTTCATCATCTCAACTCTCTGCTCAGAGGAGGCTAATACATCGTTTCTTCTCTGTCTCAGAACGATGCACCCAACTCATGGGCTTTTCCACATGTTCACCTGTGCTCGGCCACAAGCACGTCCAACTCAACAGATCTTCTTTCTCATTGCATTACATAGGAGAATCATTTGGAGTATCATCTCAACTCTCTGCATAGAGGAGGCCAACACAACATTCCAGTTCTGTCTCAGATAGGAACCACACACCCAACTCATGGGTTCTCTCTCAAATTTGTGTCATGGAGGATGTTTTACGCAACTATAATCATAAATAGGTGAGTGGGGGGGGGTAACAGGTCCTTTAGATGTACTTGCAATGAACCCTTTTCCAAGAACCTGTCCGATCCTCAATGCTTGAGTAATAAATGATCTACGACAATGTGCTAGATCTTATTTAGCACTCATGAACTATTGATGTTGAACGATGAACTTAGTAATGTTGAGTTCATGTCATAGTGTATCCACAAACCACTATTATTGAATGGTGAACCCTATAATGTTGAGTTCACCTTGTAATGTGTCTAGGAACCATTATTGTTGAATCCCCAATACAAATTTTGAATAAATTCATTTTGGATTTTGAAATGCACTTGGAGGTGTTAGGTAGATTGATATATTTCATAGGTTGATGAAATCATGAAACACCTTACTATCAACCCTAATAATGACATATTCTTCGAGGTCCTTTGACAAGTAAACTTTTAGACAAAACCTCTTCTAAGGAAAGGAGCTATAGAACCTTCTAGGCCCATGGAAAATAAATCTGGCTGGAGGCTTGGAGGTTCTCTCAAGGGAAGGCTAGTGTTGTGTGGACACCTTAAAAGTCCATTCGACCCATGACATGTGCTTTTCTTAGAGAAAACACAGCAAAAGTATTTGTGTAGAGCCAAGGTTGGGAACATGCGATGGCATCGCATGTAGCTCTATCAAGAAACCAAAACATAGAAATGCCTTTCAAGCTAAACTCTCTCTTGTGAGGTTCCCGAACCTCTTTCATCCAGGCTTCAATCATGACCTTAGGAAAGTGTGGCCAAGGAAGGCCAACATGAGCTAGTATGACGAAAGAACAAATAGTAAATGCAAGGAAAGGACTGTAATACCTAAAGTGAACATAGCTTCAATTTCTCTTGATCACAATGTCTCTATTGAGAAATCTATTTTTTTTCAAAAAACCCACATCTTTTTATCTAGGCCTTGCATTGTACTTGATATATTTGAAGGTATCTCATACAGACATATCATTGATTCATCTTCTCCTCACTTTAAAATCTTCATCTTTTGAACCATAAAGCTTTGTACATTCTATTATTCATTTTTTAGTATCCTTGCTACCTTTATTTCTATTATTTGCTATTATGGTTTTTATGCAAGGTTTATTTATATAATTCCTAGACTTATTGTGTCTACGTTACCCATTTTCCACTCTAAAAACTTATGATTTTTTATTTTCATATATACTTTTCTTGAACTTCATTTCTCAGCTATAGTTTTGTTTGTTCAAGTTGCTGGAAGCTAGTTTTCTGAACTCTTTGAACATGTTAATGTCAAGATGAAAATTTCTATACATATATCCTATTATTTATGATCCCTAATGAAATATTTATTTTTTCTGATGCTAATTGTAAATATGTAAATGCAAGATGTGGCTCAATGTGTTTGCCGATGTTGAATTTACACAATTTACTTACACAATTTACACAATATGTGAGGAAAAATGGAAAATGCAAAGATGACGACTTTTATGCCAAAATGGCTTGAAAATAACAATTTTTTGGTCAAACCCTTTTATATTGCAGTTATTGTAAATCCATAACTAGTGGTTTGTATTGTTGACAGATGAACAACTGAAGGAGCCTCTTTTGACTAAAGGAAAGCTGGAAAAAAATGTATCAATGTTGCCAGATGGAAGCGTTTCTCATGATATCTTACAATCAGGTAAACTTTTAATAAGATCACAACAACCAGGTTAACAAATCTATCTTTTGTCAATAATAGACCTCTCATGTGCTCTGTTTTGGTGTTTTATATAAAATTTCTTCCTCAAAATTCATTGAAGATGAGAAACTAGAGAAACTGAAAAGCTACAATATTGGATATAATAACAAGTTTAAGTCTAGTAATCCTTGTGGCACTTGTAACTTTAATTTTAAATTCCTAAGTAATATTTCTAAAAAATTAAATCTTGATCATATTGTCAAGAAATTGAGAGTGAACATCTTTGGCATAAAGTATTACAAAATATACAATTAAATTATTAACCTAATTAACCTATTTTTTAGTACTTGCTTACGAATCAACTTACTTAGACTTACAATTAATTAGTTTTGATTTTTTAAAGATTTTAGAAGATTGTTTATTAAACAGATTTTTTTTTTAAACTATTTTTAATTTTTCAAATTGGAAAAGTTCATTTTTCATTCACTGAGAGGCGTTGAGGTGACAATTTGCCTGACCTACAGTTATCGGGCACAGAAAACAACAACAAATTAGAGGATGCGAAAAAACTTAAAAAATAATAACTGTTTGATATTGAATGCAATGTGAATGTTAGTACATTTACTACTTTACTACCCCACTTTTACACGATTTCCCACTCCTATTGGGATCGTCACTTGTACCTTTCTCGACCTCCATTTCTTCCCAAGTGGGCTGTAAGAGAAACTCACCTTGCTCTTTGTGCAATAATGTTTAAAATCGTTATTCTCACCCCTGTTTTAGTACCACAATCAAATCTGAAACCTATAATGCTAGTCATGACTCGAACACCGTAGGATTGATATGATACCAAAAAGTTAGTTTGCAGATGGAAAGGAAATAAAAATAATGAGCACGCTATGTATAATAACAATTATAATGAAAGAAAGTACAGTTGGAAAACATACCGTGCAAAAAAGTTATTTTATGTAAACCCTATGCACAAATTTTCATTGATCCATAGAATAATTGTAACGTACATGGTGAATCGAAATGCCAAAAGCGCTATGCAGGGGATCATTGATTGCATACACTGTAGTTGTTTGCCTTAATAATTTTGCAACAAACAACTCACCATGATTAATATATACAATTCTGCCAATCTTTCTAAAGTTACAAATCACGATATTTGGGTTGCAAAAAGTTCTTGAAACAAATTGGACAGAATATAAGGATAATATCTCTCTCTTATGTTTCCAAAAGGTTAATGAAAACTTATTACAATGTCCTCTCTGCTCGCTTACCATTATATCACTGCTCTGTGCTGGCTCTCAATGGTAGAGTTGCTACATGCGGTGGTCTAAGTACAGCCATGTGTTTCCTGTTACCCCCTTATGTAGAATGAGGGTTTTATCTAGGTTGAAGACCTTGCCCAAGCGGGCTGCATTCGAACATGAAGTCCTTGAGTCATCCCTTCCTATTGATTTCACACATCTAAGAGATTATGACCCAGTTGCCATTATCATTGCACGGAAGGCAGATGCAGTATTATTTGATGGAGCACCATTGTGTATTGAGGGGAGGATTTAACTTGTGCACACACTTTCCTTGACATTTCCCTTGTGACAGTTTATCTGTTCACCACCTAGATGGGTGGGTGCTGAGGTGTCTTGAGTAGGAGTGTTGTTTAGCACGATTATTTGCTTATTATCCCCCATTTTTGAGCATCTTACCTTACAGATTACATACAATGGCTTATTATTGGTATACCATTACGAGCATTATCTATATTATTGGTGTATTCATCATGCTTCATGGCTATTCTAGTGGAGTGTTCCCTTCATGCACACATTATTACGGTGATCTAGCCTTCCAAAGGATATATTTGGATATGGTTCATGATGTACTTGCTTGGTGCTGGAACACCTTGTTACCCCCTCATATGGGATGGGCGTAATTTATGTGGTTTTCATCACATGGTAGGATTTTCAGGATAATATACAGGGTTGTTGATGGACTCGAGGTATCCCACATCTCAAGTCATCATTGGCATCCAAGTGGCAACAAACCCCATCATCTCTGTCAAAGCCCTAGCATGATGTCATCATCTAAATGCCCAGCATCCAAGGTGCAAGGGGTGGCTTCGAAAGAGGAGAAGGTTGTATATCGTCTTTGTGTGTCCTCCAATCATCTCTCTGTGCAACATACTCCATCCAATGCATGATAGTCTCTGGGGTGTAGAGCCTAGGGTGTGGGATTCCTGCCCATCTTCGTGACACCATGACCATATCTATCAAAATCAAGCCCATTTGTCCATCGTCCAAGGTCCAAAAGATGTGAGAGTCAATGCCTGAATGTGTCAAGTCACTGGGTGCGTCAATGTTCTGCATCACACATGCCATATCCTGTAATAAAGGCACAACATCCTGGGTGAAAGCCTGGGGCGTCCTTCAAAGTACCATGTCAGGTGCATCCAAGTGAAATCAAAACATGAAATCAAGTAAGTCAATGTTCATGAGATATACTAGTCCTTGAATCATGCAAAGTAAGTTGTTACTTAATACATAAGCCACATGAATAATTCACATCAAGTATCCCCTTGAAATTTCACACTAGCTTAGGAATTTATGTAAGTTGGCAAGTTTGAATATGGGAGGACCTTCATCTGACCCTAAAGACCTAGGTAGAGGGATATGTCCCGAGGGAAGTAGTGAAAGAAAAGAACCCTTCAAGAGTAAGTGTGATGGTGGTACGTGTTGGACTTACTTCATGGCTTATGGTGTCATTGAGTCCATTTCTATGAGCTTCTTTGTGGAGGGTGTGTTTGCTCTTGAGTTACCACTTTCTAAACGCTACCTTTTTCCAAGCCCCTTAATCTAACCTCAACGTATCCTCATCAAAGATATAATATTGCATCAATGTAATAGATGGAATCACATGTTATCATAACATCATAGCATAACATAATGAAAATGATAATCATCTCAACACATTTCACATGCAGGGTAAATAAATGTCAAGAGCGTTCTTATCATGATTCATTGGCAAAATCAAATTTACTAACCTGCATAAATACATAGTGAATACTAGAATTATCTCCAAACCACAAATTATCATCAAAACATCCATCTAGCTCATAGATCTATTGGTTTAAGTTTATCAGTGTGGGCCGGATCATTAATATTATGAGTGCTAGGTTCTCATTAGCATACCGATTGTTTTTCGACAATCATTTCCTCTTCTATCCACAAGAAGGTTGACAATTTAGGGGATAATTATAATCACCCTATCAATATGCTAAATTTTTCATATAATTTCCTTGTTTTAATACACTGCTAACCTTCAAGTAAGCCCCAATCAACTAAATCCACCTCAATCAAGGAAAATATTCTTACTGAGCAATGAAATTCCGCAACAAGCTATTAATGACATCAAGTCATCAATAGAAAATTTAATGGCATCAAGTCATCAAGTCATCAATATGACTTAAATCATCAAGTCAAATGCTATAGAAAATTTTGCCAACAACCTGCTAAATTAAAAAATAATGCTCAAAATGCCTCTAAATCCTCTTTTAATGATTTTCAATCTGGTGAGCATCTTCCCAATGATTGCAAAGTAAAAAATCAAGGCATATGTCAAATTTCAAGATACTAAACATAATCAAATGTTGCTCAAATTTATCAGTCATAATCTACAAGGTGATCAAGCTTAATGACTACATATATTAACAATCATCCCAAGTTGGTAGGTCTAATAGAATCCATAACTTGGAGTAAGGTGTACCTGGTCTGCCAAACCAAGTGTTGCTCTACCACACTTCTTGCAACTGACTACATCATGTCTTACAAATCCATCTCTATACAAAATCTAAGTGTCCAAAAGTACATTTATTATTTGCAAATTGCCACACAGACTTATCTAACTCAAAAGCATTATCAAACTTGATGGAGCAAACATGGTTGGGATTCTACCACATAGGACTGATTTGCAACTCCTCCAAACACTAAGGCATCAATATAATCCAAAACTCATCATCATCTCTACAACATTAAATGTTTATTGATGGTATATGATCATATCATGATGATGCATATTAAATAAATAAGCAACTAAGTATGGAGTTAAAAGTCGGAAGGGAGAAAATCTCTTCAATAACACTTCGCAGCCAGTTGTTACCATTTCGCAACTCTGTATGAACATGTCGCAATTATCCACAACCAATACATTATGGACATAGAAAGCAATCTTATGATAGGCATCTGTGTGTAAAAGCTAAAACACAACCAAGGTGTAGCAATAATGATCAAAATTCAAGGTAACTCGTATTTTTTTTAAGAACAGTGCCTTACACACAAAACCATTCATTCAATCTATTTTCTTCCCTTCTTCAAGATGCGATGTCCTCGGAGCAAGACAACCTAGTAACCATTAACTACTACAATTCAACAGTCACTTGAATCCCATAGATATTCTCAACTATCCTTGGTCTTAAGAAAGAAAGGAGAAGTGGTTGGTTTCCATAAAGTTTTCGACGGTTAAAGGAATTGCAAGTACTTATTTGGTTACTTATAATAGCTCACTTGAGAAACAAAGAGGATGAAGTTTCTCACAGTGATTCAAAGATGCAGTTCTGTAAATATCTGCGTCCACATCCAATAACCTAGTTCATATGGCTTAGATTGTGACAATTAAGCATGCTTGAAACAAATATTACTGGGACACTAGTTTATCCCATATTGACATACTCTAGCAACACAAACACTGATGAGCTAAAATTTAGAAACTTAGATTGGTATTTTATGTCCAAATTCCCATGTAGAAATGAAATCACAAAAACAATTTGAAAAGAATCCCAGAAACACGAAATGTGGTCCATGTAGTTCTCTAGATTTGAAGGATTGTGTATAAATCTTATTGCTAGTAAGAAGAATGTGATTGTCATATAAGAACCAGAGAAATGAATTGCCCAAAAAAATTAAAGGTGGAAACTTTGGTTACCCTACCTGAAAACTCTTTGACAAAATCACACAATCAATAGAACAATAACAAACATACAATATAATCCGCTAGTAGATTACAGTGGAATGTTCCCATTAAGGTGACCTTATGGAGAAAAAATATTAGAACAATAGAGATTGTACACAAAAGGCTAAACAACTATAGTATTATACCTAATAGGAATAATATATGTAAACCTATACTTTGCTGGTATAAAGGAGCAATTCAGAGATCAAAATTTAGTAGTATGAAGGATCGAGAGCTTACCTTCATACTAAGGAAGCGAGGCAATGTGCAAAATTCAATCATCAAACCAACATAGATATAATATCAGCACTCATTCAACATTCATATGGAGCAATACTGGGCGAAGATCCATATTGTTTCCAGTGGTTTTGATGGTTGTCACCATCTATCATAGTGCAGTGCTGGTATAAGCTTTGTACGTTTCTTCTTGCAATGTTTGTTATTTCCTTCCTATTTCGCAAACTTGTTACTTAAATATATAAGAATAATCTATAAGTTACACCATATTTAAATAATAAGTTGTATGAGTTTAACAAAAAATCTCTTCCTTGAAGGATGTGTTGTAATTCTCGTAGGAACTATTATTAATCACTGCTCCATAGCCACAGCTCTGAAATTTTGACATGCACGTTATGTTTATGTAACGATCACTTTGCATCTTTGTTGGGCATTATTTCTCTTGTATCAGTCAAAAATCAATGCCTTCCCCTTCCCACATTTACCTCACGTTGACCATCTCTGTATTGTATTATACGTAGAGAAATGTGTACGTCAATCGCTTACATGTCGATATCTTAGAACTTGATGTATTGAATTTTGTGAAAATGAATCCATCCAAGGACCAATGTCTAGGCCTCTTATTCGTTTCATGGTAACGCTGGCGCCGTAAAGACCTTGGGATAAGTGCCCTCTTGTTTATGTTATACTTTTCATGCTTTATGCATTCAGGATTTTTAATTAGAGACAGACCGTTCTCATTGAATGCCTCAGAAGCAGAGCTGCATAAATTTGTAACATATGCCGTGGCTATTCTCAATAACTTTGGCATATAATTATTGTGAAAATTTTAGAGAGGAGCCTGTTCGACCTTCCAAATCCAGATAAGAGTAACTGAACCATTATAAAGGTCAACATTGATCGCCATGAAAGCACACTGTGCTTAACAATCATTGAGAGACCAATAATCACCTATTTATTCCCAACGTACCATATTTGAACTGATTTGAAAAAAATCGAAGCCAACTAAAATAACTCCAGCAGATTTGCACAGGTGACTCGGTTAGCTCACTAGAGGAAGGACACATAACTAGCAACCATTTCAAAAACATTTCATGAATCTTTGCCTCTTGGGCAAAGGCAATTGAAACCTCAATCTGATGAATGATGACCTAAATAGCATCCGTATCATACAAGCTTGAAGGGAGTGTACATGTGTAGTAAATTCTGTGGCCATTACAAGCCTAGCTGCATATAATTCATTGAGGGTAGTTTTCTCCATAAATACCACAACAGACCTCTTGGCCCAAGACCACAGCTCCGAATAGCATATTCAATGTGCATCGGGACCCTAACCCAGAAGTACTCCTATATCAATTTGCAATTCCATGTGTACACGCTTTCCTCTATAAAGTCGCAAACGTAGGAAGTAAGATATTATTATTAAGTAGTTACTCCACGTGTAATCATTTTGTGAAGTCGTATGCACTATCCATTGCTAACTCCAGTGGCACTTGCTGTAGGTCCTCGGTTTTGACAAATGGCAGCTATCAAAGCCCATAACACAATCTTCCGAGAGAAAAGATAACGTGGGAATGACCAAATCTCAACTGTCAAAAGAAATGTAATATTACCCCATGGTAATATTTTGGCCATGTGGATGGAACCTCATGACTTCGAAACCATTCTGGTGCAGTAGCATCACGGCCTCACAACTTTAAACTCACAAACATAGAGATTGATCCACCAACATGCTTGCTTTCACGACCTAGCATCGGGGCACACCATAATAAAAAAAAAAAGAAAAAAAGAAAAAAAACTTTTAAGG
>CBVK0100365185.1:0-16339 GCA_900067695.1 Picea abies
AAAAGGTTTATTCGATGATTTTATTAATAAAAATGAAATCAAAACTAAACTATATAAAGTCAATTATATTAATATGAAACTAATATTAAAGGTTAAACCCTATATAATTATTATTTAGAAAATGTTTTAATTTAAACTAAATAAAAAGCTGTTCAACGAATTAACCAATTAACACTAAATTAGAACTAATAAACATAGAATTTTAATTTTATTAAAATTTGTACAATCTTACAACATTAGGCTCCAATTGGGGAATGGTGTCTCCCTATGATGCACTAAAGAACTGTTGACCATGTGCCTTCATTATTGGGTATGGAGTCATTATTCTGAAAAGAAAAGTGATTCTAAAACAATTCTTTTAGTAAATGTCAATTTATCTTTTAAATAAATTAATAAACCTTTCTTCTCAATAATATAATTAATCTATAATTGAAGAGACTGAACCACTAATAATTTCATAATTTAACATGTTTTTAGAGAGTAAGACCAGAAGAGGATAAAAATATTTTCATCCATCCAACTTTACTCTAGAGTAATGCAATAATAAATTTTGTCTCAAGAGTCAAATTTATAACAAATGTTTAAGAACTCAAGGCATTTTAGGGTTTAGAGAAAAACATTTATATTATGGCTTAAAAAAGGTCAGAACAGAGTTAATTCTGAGAAAACTATTTTGATTGAGTAATAAGATAAATATACTCATTGATAATCTTCCTCATCCTCATGGTGTTGCTACATTGCCAAAAAGAGTCCATAGCCTATGGTGTAGTCACTCTGATATCACAGGCCTTGCTTCATTTCCAGTGAGCATCCATAGCCCTGATGAAGATATTTGCATTTCCCAATTGAATTTCCTTTCACCATCTCTTTCAATTTGTTTGTCATTTTACATGAGATGGGGGAAATCAATATGTTTTACACACCAAGGGATGATGTTTGTTTATCAAAGATGAGTTGGAAAAACTTGAGTCATAAAGTATACTCATAAAGATTTTCATTTCCTCAATCCTAACTCTATCCTTCCAAAATATACCAATTCAATACTTAATTATTTTAATAATAAATAGAATGCATTGAATAAAAACTATCAGTTATAAGTTTGACACTAAAGCCTCTAAATAGAAGAGAATTATGCAAAACATACATTTTCAACTTTCATGAGGCAATAAATAGGATATTTTCCTTTCTAGTTAAAAATAACACGTCAAAATCCTCATTATTAGTTAGAGCAATCTATTCTATTAAGCTTTATAAAGTTTGAGAACATAAGGATTTATTTGAAAGAGAATATTTACTTAGCCTTTTGAACAACTAAAATAAATACTCAAATTGTGAGCTTATTTATGTACATAATCTTCCTACTCCTAACTAATTCAGCCATGTTGATTAAGTGAAGTGAAACTTCCAGTGCAGCCAAACAAACAACCGATTGTTTAAATGGAATATACTTTCAATTTTGATTTTGAAACATAAAAGTATGGATATTTGTAACTGAACATAAAATTTTGATCCATACCTAAGACAAAAAAAAAATAACACTTACTCTTTCTGATGATTCAAGGAAAACTACAATAGGGTCTTCAAAATCATGAAAGAATACCTTCACTTCCTTGGTGAATAACTCTGCTTGATCCATCCGACTGAATTGCTTATCCATTAAAATTGATTTCTCTTTAAATGGCACATCAAAATATTCTTCAATATTTTGATCTTAAAATCCTTTTATTTTATCATTTATAAAACTATTTCTTAAAAATCCTCTAAATTGCGGAAAAAGCTTTCCTTCCTATTCATTTCTACTATAATATTGATCTCGTCTTTTCTCTAAAATTGATTTAAATCCTTTATTACATCAACGTTAAAAAAAGAACTCACAATATGGAAATTCAGACATCTTCCTTTGATATTCATGAAACTAAATTTGATCATGATATTCATTATCACATGCCGAATTTCTTGAAGCTTCATCATGTATTTGAAACTCACCATTATTGTCATGAGAAGAAGTATCGATTTTCGAAATGAAACCTTGACTTTTATCCTCCAAAGTATACAAAAGAAATGTATCTTCTTGAAAATATTCCTGAATATGTCTATAGCAACTATCTTGTTCATATTCATGATCAGGAAATTCATTTTCCCCATCATGAAAATTACTCAAAAAATTTATGCAAAAATCATTTTCCCATTCATTATCATATTGCTGATTTAGAATAGTTAAAGACTCTTTTTGTTTCTTATCAATATGAATTAAGGAAGTATAGACATTTGATTTTGTTTGTTTATCTTCATCTCTTTGCTCCTCTGCATCCAACTTCTCATCCTTTATTTGACCAAGCAACTTTTGTCAAGTCCATAAATTATTCTCTATATCCTCAACATGAGTGAACATTTGTTCCAAAGTTGGAGATTTCCTTTCTTTGAGATAAAAGGATAAGTCAAGATGAAATGCTAATGTATAGTACACCTTAGCAATAACTTCAAAATATTGAATATTAACAGGTAAGTTGTGATAAACATTTTCAAATATTCTCTTGAACCTTGTAACAATGTCATCATTTATTTTTTTCTTATAGTATAAAAATAAAAAATATATTGATGATGACATTTCCTTTCATCCCATTTGTGTAAGAAAAGGTTATGATAATCAATCCAAGAATTGATAGAATTAGTTGCTAAATCTCTAAACCATATTCTAGCTTCTCCTTCCAAAGATAGAGTGAACATTTCTCATAAAGACATCCTCATGCTAAATATCTAAACAATATGTGAAATGTTTAAAGGATGCCATGTGCTTTTCTACTGAAATATCATATTCTCCATTGAATTTAGGAAGATATTTGAAAATTTTGGGAGGTAAATCATGAAGGATAGATGACAACTTAAAAGGTTTGTACCTATTTATAGCCCAATTATGGATTTGTATATGTTATTTAGAAGGTATATTATTGTTTATAAGAGTTGACATATAAATCTCATTCTCAATTGATTTACAAGACTGACTATGCTTTGGAAGAATAGGGATTAGGAATTTTGTTCAAGGAAACTTTCAAAAGGTATTGATAAAATAGGATCATTATTATTTACAAAAGGTACTAATGAAGAGATCTTGTCTTCTTGAGGAACACAAAAAGAAGTTGGGGTCCCTTTTTCTAATAAAATAAATGATATTTTGAAAGCATGACCCTCTAAATGTACAAAAGAGAAACATATATTTTTCAGATTTATAAGAAAGAATAGTAAAGGACCAATCAATAGATACAAAATTTCTTGAAATGAACTCACCAATTGATACCTAATCATTTTGTAGTAATTTTTTATTTCTTCATCAACATGATTCATTTCCCAGTGGATTCTTTGAGAATATGATTGGAATTATGATGGAGTTACTAGGTGAAAACTTAATTAAAAGATAAGTTTGAAACTCTTATGCAATCTTCTTTCTGAATCTCGTTCACCAACAAAAATCATATCTAATATTTATCATACCCTGGGGAAAATATTTTGAATCTTTGTTTTCGCAACAATGATTGCAAAAAGATGTTGTAACTTGAGATGGTTTCTAACTGCTTAAAAACCATGCCAAGACATCTTGAAAACGAGCTTCATGTCACAAGCTGGCTCTTGGGCTACAAAGGGCTCTCTCATATAATCCGTAATTGTTGGCTACCTACTTTCAATAAGCAACAATCTTCATCATTAAGTTCAAGTGCTAGATTCGAATGAACTAAAGAGAAGGATAAACATGGTTAAGGATAAAATAACAAAGACTAAGATTTAGAGATTGTAAATCTCTCAGTTCATAGGCTTAATCCATTGGGCATGGAGTCTCATCCAAAAGAGCATAATAGCTAGTGATGATAGATAGAATAAAGGAGAAAAATAAATAAATCTCAAGACTATCAGTGAGTAAGGAAGTCTCTGTAGACTCGAGATGAAGAAAGGATGAATTACTGGGCATTAGCCAATGAATCCAACAAAAGATAAATGCAAGGGCTAGGTATAAATTATGAATCCGCCAGTAAGGAATTTTAACAAAATAATTTTCATATATATGTGTGTGTGTGTGTTTCTACAAACTAGAAAAACATATAAGACATTGGTGGTAGTCGTACCAAATTCATGTTTCCAAATGTTATCAATCTTATTGCAAATTATAAGATGAAAGAAAAGAATGGAGATGAATTACAAGAGGATTAATACATGAAATATAGAAGAAAACAAAGCTCTATATAAATGAGAGATGAATCCAATACATTAGATTCATTGACTCAGAAATTTACAAAAGAAAGGCCCGTCGGGCTCATTACAAAAAACACAGTCTTCACTTGTTGTCTCAATGATCTCCTAACCTCCTCTTTTGAAGTCTCTAGCTGCTTATTTTATAATCCTTTGATGCTATTCTGATGCCTTAAATTTTGATATTTCCATATATAAAGCAATTATTGTACAAGTTTCTTCACAACAGTTTCACAGTAAAAATGGCTTATACAATTTCCCCACACCGTGAAACTTGTCATAAAAAAACCAATAAAAACTAATCTAAAAGCTCAATATGAACCAATATTGTAGGAACCGCTTCATATAAATAGAAAAAACTGATAATGGTTAATCATGCAAATGTACTTTTGCATGATCAACACATGACCAGAAAATCTTGGTGCAAATCTGATAGAAAGCCTATAAATTTGATCTTCTTTGAGTGACAAGACCTTGGTATGATATGACTTTATAACTAACTGGAGATTTTGTTGATGACAGAGATTTCAACTACTATGATTTCGGTGTAATAATTATTCATGATTTCATTAGAATGTGTCCATTTATATTTGGTTGCGAAGTGAATCTTTTGATGACAACAACAGGTAAATGAGTGTTAAACTGAACTTATTGTACTCTCCATGTACACACCCCTGACCATTCACGTGTCTTCATTTCAATGATCTCGCGGATTGGAAAAAATATTGTCGTCAAGACACATCACATTTTTATTGGACACATGACAAATTTTTGTTGGATACACATGGCATATTCCTATTGGATGTTATGTGGTAGGTGACTTGACGTGGAAGATTACTTGGCACAACATATATGAAATAAAAGTATTTTATAAAAGCATATATATTGGGATCTTTATATCTTTTCCACCATGTCATGTGTCTTATTCTTAATACCAGAAGGTTGTTTCCACGAGGGGTCTTTTGTGGTTTTATAAACCACTGAGCGAGGGGCCACAATGGCCTATATGTTTGACACATCGCTTTCTTCGAAACCACTCTATGTTTCCACGAGGGGTCCTTTTGTTACACATCGTATGGTCGAGGGGAGAAGTTCATTGTGGACCATCAATTCACTTTTGATCACGCACAAGATCAACCTACAAACACCATTTATTATTATTATATATAGAGAAAAATGTTTATTCAATTTTTTTATTAATAAAAATGAAATCAAACTAAACTATATAAAGTCATTTATATTAATATGAAACTAATATTAAAGTTTAAACCCTATATAACTATTATTTACAAAATATTTTAATTTAAACTAAATAAAACATATTCAACGAATTAACTAATTAACATTAAATTAGAACTAATAAACATATAATTTTAATTTTATTAAAATTTGTACAATGTTACAACATGGAGGGTGGGGCCCCCATGGGTGGGTCTCTATGTAGGTGGTTGAATGGGGGGATGATCCAGAAAGATCTTTTAACGACAATGATTGAGTTTCAAAACATGAGCTATTTAACCATTTAGGAAATGAATGAAAGAGGAAGAATTAAAGTTGAATATGGCAGTCATAAAGTAATATACAGATCTGTAAATGAGCATAAAGAAACAACAAACCACAACACCAAACTTGATAACGGAGTTCGACAATCTTGCCTACATCTTCAGGGTTTTGTCTCAGTGGGAGAGGATTTCTTAGTAATTTCTTCTAATGCTCAAAATGTACATAAAAATTGCATCAAATGAATCTCATACTGGTCTCACTATGTTCTGCACGACCTCAAAAATCCAATACAACTGACGACACTAAAAAAAACTAAGTGTAGCTCCCAAAAATGGCCTCTAAAATTTACTTTGCTCGCTGAGTTTTCCTACGTAAATTAGATTGTTCTGCTTTATTCTTCGTCAATTCGACCTGTGGTGTAGTGGTAAAATCGATTCGACCTGTAGTGTAGTGGTAAACATTTTAGTTAAATAAAGTGAGTTTGTGAGATCAAAAACCATATAACATGGCTTTTAACCCACCTGACATACATAATGAGGTGTGCGCATTTTGATAATTATTATAACCATTTTATATTGTGGCTCGAATCTGCATTAATCACCATAATATATGGTTTTAAAAATCCATAGATGTGATCTTGTGGCAATAAAAATGGGTAGACGTGAATTGTAATATGGTATCAACCATATTATATATGATTCGTGGCATGTAATTTATAAATTTGCTATATGATTTTAATTAATTTGCTACATGATTTTAATTATCAATATGCAACTACATCATTTGTCACATGTCATGCTGTCGTTGCCACGTGTCCTTTCTACAGAATGTTACATGTTCAACTTTTCTACTGCCACATCACTTTTTGACTAGTTTGACTTTTTTTAACTGTTTATGTAGAACTTCCGATTGCGATAACTTTTTCATACGATGTCGATTTACAATCCGTTTGCGCCGCCAAAAATCTTGCGACGAGTTCTTTGCAATGGAATTGGTCTCGCTCAAATCCAAGAACTTTGAATTTTTAGTCTTTTTGGATCCATTTTGGATCACACCTCCCCACTTAATACCTGTTGGTCCTCCAAAAGGATACTAACTAGTCATCAAGAAAAGGATAGGCCAGCCCACTTGTTCTCTGTCTTTAAACTATGCCCTGTGCACCTGTCTCATCAAGATCAACTATAAAACAACCATGATAACTGACAACATATTGTTAGCCACTTGTACTCTGTCACATCTTACTGAAGCCACTATCACCCATGTTGACAACATTACTAATGATAACATCAGAAATATGACTGCAAATGAGCTTATATGTTTATAATACTTGCACGACATTAGCTTATCTTGAAGCAAAGTGTGATTGATTTTCCATTCTACAATCATCTCATGTTCTTGCTTAAGATCAATTACTTGATTTAAAACAATTATAGGTGTGTCTCTTGCTTGAGCCGCCTTTCTTAATTGTTCCATAGTTTGAAGACATTTATTTGCCTTTAAATGATGAGCATGAACAACATATTCTTGACCTGTTTTGGTTAAGTGATATTGATTCGTTTCCCTGTAGAAGATTTATTTACGATCATACAAGTAAGGACTGCCTAAGACCATTCCACATTCATTGAGTGGCACCACATCACATGTTACCTCGTCCACAAAATTAGATGTAATTGCAAACTTAAATGTGCATTGCTTTGTTATGTGCAATTGATGATTGTTGCTTATCCATTTAAGTGTGTAAGGCTTATGATGAATTTGAGTGTTTAATCCCAATTGTTTAACCAATTCATCTGAAATTAAGTTAGATTGAAATCCATTATCTATTAATGTGTTGACTTTAGTATGCCTCATTATGACCCTTATGTGAAACAATTTACTTCTAGCATCAAATCCATCATCAATTTTACTTGTCAAACCAACCAATGAGACTTTAGATTCATCACCCGAATCTGATCCCAAGTCTATTGGTCATGTTGTTGCTGCAACTATTTGTCTCCCTTTCGTTTATTTGAACCACTTCGGTCTCTTCTCGGGATGCAATTTCCAACAATGGTCCTCATCATGCCCCTCTTTCTTGCAATGCTTGCAAGAGGGCTTCTCTTCCTTTCTTTCCACAAGATTTTCCTTTTTTCCATTCCACTTGCTTTTGTCCTCTTTCCTTGAAGATGATTCCCCTGATACACCAACCCCTATTTTCCCTGCTTCAATGTATGTTGCTTGAACATAAACCTCATTAAGATTAGTAGGTCCAAACATGAATACAATGTTTCGAATATGTGTAGGTAAACCTTCTATATACTTCATAAGAGTTTCTTGGGTATGTAAAGGAATATCTAACATCAATGCCATCTTATGAGAACCATCTGTGTATTCTTGCACTATTTGTCCCTTTCTTAGTTTAAGAGCTTGCCATTCAATTAAAGACTTCTCTTTATAACCCAAAGGACATAATTGTTTTCTAAGTGCAGAAACAAAAACTTGTCATGATGGAAATACATTACCCACTTGTTGTGTGCCATTTTGCAACTTGATTTGCCACCAGATGAGTGTTGTGCCTGCAAGTCTAAGTGATGCCAACTTGATTTGAGTTTCCTCATCCTTGATTTGTTGCACACTGCAATAAACCTCCATCTGCTTGACCCAATTATCAAGTCTCTCTGCATTGACTTCACCATCATACATGGGTAACTCAAATTTCACATCAAGCTTAAGTAAAGGCATTTCATTTTTATGTTTATGGGAATGTTTTCTTGCAATAGATTTTGAACTTGAACTTGAAGAAGAAGAAGTTGATGGAGAAGAAGAAGGCGAAGGAGGAATTTGAGGAGGATCCTCTCCTTCTTCACTTTTGACCTTTGAAGATTCACCTAGAACTGGTCTCTTTCGTTCCAAGTAATCCTCATATAGAACCTTCATCATCTCCGACATGGTGGAGAAAGTTTTTTGAAACTCTTTCTCTTCATTAGAAAGTCCCCCTTATGATGCCATCTTCTCACTTTGAGAAGTTCTCTTTCTCAATCCAATCAATGGATTCTCTTCAACAAGCTCGTCTTCACCATGATTCAAATTTTCCTTGGTAATCATGCAAACTCAAAAACCAACCGTCAACTAGCTCTGATACCACTTGATTCAAAAAAATATTTTAATGACAATGGTTGAGTTTCAAAACATGAGTTATTTAACCATTTAGGAATTTAATGAAAGAGGAAGAATTAAAGATGAAATATGGCAGTCATAAAGCAATATACAGATATGGAAATGAGCATAAAGAGACAACAAATCACAACACCAAACTTGATAACGGAGTAGGCGTAAATGGGTAGGCGCAAATTGTAATATGGTATCAACGACAATGGTTGAGTTTCAAAACATGAGTTATTTAACCATTTAGGAATTTAATGAAAGAGGAAGAATTAAAGATGAAATATGGCAGTCATAAAGCAATATACAGATATGGAAATGAGCATAAAGAGACAACAAATCACAACACCAAACTTGATAACGGAGTAGGCGTAAATGGGTAGGCGCAAATTGTAATATGGTATCAACCATATTATATATGATTCGTGGCATGTAATTATGTGAAGCACCTTTTTATAAGGTCAAACAACCAAAACTATATGATTGCCCTTTTTTTAATGCATGGTTTAATATATGGTCAAACCCCATATCTTACGGCATTATTATGGGATTCAATGCCATATAATTATGCCAAAGGCATATTGAGGGAGAGGTTTTGTAGAAAACATGTCAACAGGTTGATAGGTTTTGGAAAACGACTTATTTCATCATTATAAACCATTATAAACCACCATGTCTCCGTCGTCACTTTTTAAATTCCACCTGTGTTGTCATTCTCATTGTTCGTGCCTTCCTCGAAACCCACAATCCCTCGGGATTTGATACCATGTGCCTTCCTCATCCACACTCAGAGCAAGGTCGCTTGTAATGCTTTAGGGGCCCTGTAAACAACCTAAACTGGGTTATCGATCGAGCTTTTTCTTATGGAAGTGCAAGATATAAAGCCAACATCATTCAAAGATCGAGTTGCCGTCTGTGGTGGAATATACAAAGGTAAAGACAAGAGTTAGCTGGTTGTTTTCCTCTTGAATGAACCCTTTTTGGGCCAGGGTGAGTGGGGCTGGTCGTGAACCTCTCACTCAACGACTCATCTACTAGTAGGGGGTTTCAAAACAAGGTATTTACCCCAAAACCGACTCGCTTCAATTTGAACATGCCACACCCACAATCTGAACATGATGACATCTCTGCGAAGCCCTGGATTGGAAAATCTGGCATAAGCACACCTACATGCCCATTGATGACTGGGTGGATACTGACACCGATGATGACGAAGATTATCCAGAGGAAGAAGTAGAGATTTAACAACAATTTGCTAACAATTTTGAAGTCTGTGTAGAGAGATTGCATATTTTTTTTCTTTTTCTTCGTCTTCTTCTTGTACTGACCAATCGTGAGTCCAATGTTTGGAATGAGAATTTTGTTTTGTATAGTGTATTTTTTCCTGCTGCTGACTATAAACATATTTAATTTCACACTACATGCTTTACTCTCCACCTGTAGAATGATTATGCAATCTAACTCTCTGTAGGGATGCAATTTTATTGAAAACATAGCCTCATATATCACATGGACTATTTTTGTTTATTTATTTTTGAGTAGGCTATAGTGGGAATTCATGGATTATGATTTTTGGACTAGGAACTTGTATACAATTGTAGACCAAAGCACATAAATGTTAAACGATCTATATTAATTTTTGTTGAGTGCTTAATTTTATTTAGTCTTAGATGCATACCTTTGAGAATATCAGTTTTATGGAATACTATAGAGTTAAATTTTAGGTGCAAAATTTTGTGAAGAATATCCATGGCTATAAACTCATTTGACTAAAATTTGGATGTAGGCTTTTTGAGGACATATCATTAAGTGCATGGTCAACATCTCCTTTATAAATGGATTAGGGGGCCAATGCATTATATAGTTAAGGATTTCCAAATATATATGAAAATTCAAAATACTTATCCAAACCGAGTACAATATGACATCCTTTTAAACAAGAGACAGATGGGATTGTCTTTATAGGCCCAAAATTCTACAGCTAATTAATGTATTAGAAAGATGTAATTTTTTGATGTCTTTAACCATTAGACTGGCGGGTTCAATCTATGCATGTATCGTCTATTGGTGTCTAGACGCCCTATAATTTAACTCCCATGTTACTAAGTTTCAATACGTGAATTTATACAAAGATAAAATTAGATATGTTCTGTTTTGAATCCAGATGGGATTGCTCCATAGTCCCAAAATTCTGCAGCCATGTTAAGTATCGACAAGCTGTACTTTTTTAATAGGTTAAAGTTAAGTTAAAGTTGAGTGTTAATAAATTGTAATATTTCTAATACTACAAAGTCAAAGGGACATATGTAGCCAATTGAAATTCAAAATAGATATTCAAATCTAGTGCAATATGGTATCTTTTTAAAGATGAGGCATATGGGATTGTTTTGTAGGCCCAAATTTTACAGTGAATTAATGTATTAGAGAGCTGTAATATTTTGATGTTTTTAACAATTAGATTAGAGGGTTCAAGTTATGTGTGTATTACCTTTGCCGTCTAGGCTTCCCTGAATTTAACCCTAGTGTGCCTAAGTTGCAATAATTGTATTGATATAAAGATAAACTTAGACATGTTATGTTTTGAAGCCAGATGGGATTGCCCTTCATAGGTCCAACATCATGCAGCCAAGTTAAGTATCAGCAAGCTGTACTTTTTAATATGTTAAAGTGGAGTGTTAATGAACTGTAATAATATTAATGCTACAAAGGCAAAGGGAAATATGTAGCCAACTGATGGGACATAGCACGAGAAGAAACCGAGCATCTCATTCTATTTCTTGGATAGTTATCAGTTTTGTGGGGCTTTAATCCTTTATGAACACTGGAATGTATTGTCATACTTATCCATCTCCATAAGAATTCCTTTTACATGGTTTCACTATAGGCATGGGTTATAAAAACCATTTAAGGCCTCAATCAAGATCATGCCTATAAAAACCACTTAAGGCCTCAATCAAGATCATGATGGCTCAAAATTATAAGTCACCCACTCAATGTACTTGTTGGAAAGAGTAGTTCTTTAAGATAACATTTTACAATTCTGAAATATTCATTCTTAATGCACGTTATATTTTTTTTACTGTTACTTAATTTTTGTAATCTGGATTCTAATTTTTGTAATCTGGATTCTGATCCAGTCTAGCTGTGGAAATGACAATTTTGAAGTTCATTTTACAGCATACATAAGATGGAGCACTTTTACTGGAAAGCATTATGTTCTTTCATTTCTTTTGTAACAATGACAGACTTAAAGAGATCCTATGCTTAAGTGCCTTGAATGTGATCTTTGCATTATTATATAATTCATGTTCCAACAATTGTAGAAAATGGAGAGATTGGTATTTTAATGTATTTTAAGTTACTTTCATAACTTCCTACTACAAACTTTTCAGTAGGGTCAAACTGTGACATGTGTGTTAACCCTGACATGAATGGAAACATACAGCTAGTCAAAACCAACATCATGCCTTTGTAGATTGTTTATAGAGAAATTAAATGCAGTTTAATGTCAAATCTGGAATTTATTATCTGAATTGGTCATCATCACTACCTTGAGAAAAATAGTGTTATTTATCGTCATAAAACTATCATCACCTGGGAACAATGCGGGGTTGATGGTGAGATTTATTGTTATTTTTATGTTTTTAAAGAAATTTAATTCAATTCAATTGCTTGGTTTAGTGTTTCAACTAAAATAATATATAGTTTATATTTGAAGATAAATGTTTCAATACAATTAGTTGATTATGAGTCTTCTTTTAAAAAGATCTCCTACTTCAATAAATGATTATAAGTATCATTATTTTTAATATAACATTATTAAAATTTCTTTTTCAATTATTAAAATTTATTTCTCAATAAATGATTATAAGTATCATTATTTTTAATATAACATTATTAAGACTTCTTTCTCAATAAATGATTATAAATATCACTATTTTTAATATCACATTATTAAAATTTATTTCTCATGTATCAATCTCCTTACCTTACTTGTATCTCATTCTTTTCTAAATTACTAAAATTTCTTTCTCATCTAGCAATCTTCTAACAATGGTTGTTGTTTATGATTTGTGATCAAATTTCCAGTTGACATTGCTCTGAATTTTTTATTCGAAGTTGTGAATGCTTTTCCTGCTTTAATTTTTTCCAGTGAAACATTCCATCTATGATTTGGGTAATATCAGGAGTAATAAAATGCGATTGTTACATTGATAGTGATATAAGTGTCGTGTTGACTATAAACAATTAAAAAACAACAACGTTACATTATAGAATTTAAAAATTCAATAAAATAAACTATGTTATGAAAATTTTCAATGGTAACGTTGTATTGAGATTTGTTGATAATGTTGATGTATGAGTTTTCTGGAAATAAACTGTGTAGTATATTTAGAAATATCTCTTTTTATATAGCCTTTTTTTTGGGTGAATATTCTTTTGTCTAATTACTTAGAAATTTCAAATCTAAAATTTTATCTAATTTTATCTAATTTTATCTAATTTCTTTTGTCTTACAATCTGAATAATTTAAAAAATATTAAAATACTAAAAAATATAGAAACCTATATAGGGTCGGAAGTCATGGTTTGCTTGTTTTATGGTTTCAAATTAAGTTTATATCATCATTTTATAAATATGTGTGTGACTTTAAGACACCATTAGGATACAAAAAAATCTAAACTAGACAAGGATAAAAAAAATCTAAACTAGACAAGTGTATTTTTAGTTTCGTAACTTCTTAATCCATGGATGCAAATATTACTATTAAATTTTTTATTCACCAAATGAGATGAGGCCAAAACTTATTACTTTTAAATTCCATCATCATCATTTATTCGTTATAATTTTTAAAATAAAATCATAGCTTAAAGATAATAGATGTACTTATAGAATTTAACCTAGAATATATATCAAGTTCTTTTGTCTACTAGGATTTACATACTCTTTTTTCAAAACTTATAATTTTTTCACCAACTTGAGAGTTGTAGTAAGTAGTTCTCATCAAAATAATGAACTAACTTTAAATAACAACATTTTACTTACAATATGTGTATGATTCTAATTAACAACATTAGTGTGAAAACTTCCCTTAAATTACTTCGACATTCTCATTTGCCTGCTTAGGGGGTATGCTAGTAAATATCAAATCCCTTTAACTAAATCAATGCCAATCCACTTTTTAATGTTTGGAAGGTTCGACTTCTCCATATCTCATGATTTGGTATGACATGGAGAGTACCAACTCATATAAAAATGGAATACCACAATTTGATGGACATACGTATGCTTTTTGGAGCATAAGGATGAGGACATATATACAGGCACAGGGATTTCAAGTTTGGCAATCAATTGTAGATGGATACACAACACCAACAGTTCCACCAACAAATGACAAAGCAATAAAACTCATTGAGAATAATTCCAAAGCCACAAATGCACTTTTGAATGGTCTCAGTGATACGGTATTCACCAAAGTTGCATACTGTAAATCCGCTAAAGAGATTTGGGACAAGATTCAAAATATTTATGAAGGAGATACAAAAGTCAAAGAAGCAAAGCTTCAGACTTATAGAGGTCAGTTCAAACAACTAAAAATGAAGGAAGATGAAGATATCGCAACCTACTTCTTACGAGTCGATGAAACAGTGAATGCAATCATAGGATTGGGAGAAGAAATTGAAGAATCTGTAATTGTTCAAAATATACTAAGATCTCTTCCTATGATATTCAACCCTAAGATATCAACACTAGAAGAAATATGGGATCTGGACTCAATAAGCATGGACGAACTGCATATGAAATGAGAATTGAGCAGAAAAATCCAGATGTAAAAGAAGCAGCCTTCAAGGCATCCAAAAGATCAAAGAAAAATAAAGAGGAACAAGAAGAATATAGCAACAACAGTGATGCCTTGAAATATGATGAAGAAGTGGCCAACTTCGTCAAAAGATTGAACAAGGGAACCAACGGTAGGTATAGAGGTAAGCTCCCTTTAATTTGTTTTAATTGTGATGGTATTGGTCATTTTGCTAAAAAATGTCCTCATAATAAAAAGAGAAATGATGAAGGTTACTCAAAAGGAAAACACACATATAAAGGCAAAAGAACTACAAATAAAGTTTTCAAGAAAATATTATACACCAAAGAAGACATCTCATCATCAAATGAAGATGAAGTCAGTGACAATGAGACAGGAATAGTTCTATTCATGGAAATAAAAGACTCTGACAAAGAAGACTTTGAGGAAGAATATGAAGAAGTCGAAGAAGAATTGGAAGAAGTCGAAAAAGAAATTTAAGAGGCAGAAGTTGACTATCGAGAAGAATTAATGTGTGCCATAGAAGTTACCAAAAGAGAAAAGAAGAAAAACAGGAAACTACAAGTAGAACTAGACAAGAAAAATGACACTTGAGAACTAGAACAAATGATCACAAAATTGAAGGTTCAAATAGAAGATAAAATAATTGAAGAAGCACTCAAAGAACAACTAGAAGAAAAGGACAAGATCATTGGAAACTTGGAAACAAAGGTTGTCACACTAAGAAAGGATATTCAAAAGAAAAATATGTAGAATAACTCAAAAGTTCTGGATGACATTATCAATAGTAAAAAATCTCATCTTGACAAGTCCGGACTTGGATACAATCAGACAACAAAGGGATCAAGCTACAAAACAACAGAGCAAGAAACAAATACAAAGAGATATGCAGAAACAATCAAAGAGGATATGAAGATATACAAGGAAGATTACAGGGACACTCCTCCACCAAGAAGATTTAGATTTCAGAATCAACAACATATAGATAGGCATTAAGAAGAATAAGGATTCATAAGAGCACCTCCTTTCAGAAGATCGTCAACTCCCAGGTATTAAACTATATTTTTTGGTTTATGTTATGCATGTAATAATTTTAGATATAAAAATGTAAATTGGAGAGCTAACAATAGGAACAGTAACAACATTGAGAGTTATACACAAAGGGATTATTCAAGGAGACCTAGTGACACACAAAGAAGAAGTTACAACATGTTTGAATCTTTGAGCACTGAAGTGGAATGTTACAAATGTAACAATTTTGGACACATGGCCAAGGATTGCAGAATGACGATCTCTCCTAAAAAACCTCAACAAAATAACAACAATCACAGACAAGAACCTCAGAAAATGACATGGATAAGAAAACAAGATCAATATAACAATGAAGAATGCACAGTCGCTCTACAAGCTAAGAAGAAGAAACATGGTTGGTATGTTGAAATTGTATGTTCAAAACACATGATAGGTGATAAAGACAAACTTCTTACATTACGAAAAGAAAAAAATGGACCAGTCTCCTTCAGAAATGATAATTCATCCAAAATCATTGGAGAAGGAACAGTCCGAATTGGGAACAAGAATGAAAAGACGCAAAATGTTCTACTAGTAGAAGATATGAAACATAATATTCTAAGT
>CBVK0100365187.1:0-17130 GCA_900067695.1 Picea abies
CTGACAATTTTGGCAATTTAGTATTTTTAGAAGTTTTAACTTCTGGGGCCATTTTGAGGGCCTAAATGAAGGTTTTTCAGGATCAAGCTCCTCAATGATAGCTGAAGGCATGATTGAGCTTCCAAAATGAATCTCCTCAACGATACCTTTCAAATGGGCTATCACGTGCCTAAAACAGAGATCGTATGCAAAAGTTACGACCCCGGGAAATTGATGTACTAACTTACCCAAACAGGGCTCACATGACTTTTGGCACTTCATCTCCTAGGGTTAGGTTTTTGGATGTCTATGGTTTTTGGCATTCTTTCTTATTGTAAATATGCCTTTAGAGCCTCATTGTAACCATCTTCTTGTGAATGCGCACTGTCGTCACATCTCTTCTCAGACATAAGCCGCCACCATTCTAACAAGCTTGTTTCCGCTACATTTTACAGTTTCAACTTTATTTCGTTATTGAATAGAAAACTGATTTTACTATATTTCTATTATTTTGTGTTAAGCACCTATTAATAATCTGTATTCATTTCGTTTTGCTCATAAAATCTGGATCACTTGCCCAAGTCCTCAAGGAGATGAAACTTGGGGTTGCTCTGGCACCCAAGTTGGGCATGTGGACGCGTCAAGGGGATTGCCCAAGTATGAAGTGACCAAGAGATTGGGGTGTGTCTACATGAGGAGTGCACCAAGGTTGGGCACATCGATCCCAAGGGGCATGACAATTGATGGCAGCATGGGTTTGTTTGGGCAATCGGGTCTGTGAAGGGGCACGATGATTTGTTTGGGCGACTAGGTTCACGAAGAGTCGTGACGATTTGTTTGGACACATGGGTTCATGAAGGGGTGCGACACCCCAAAAGGACTCAATGGTTCGTGATGATGACCTTTGGGGTCCCTATAAGAGAACAAGGGTGCACAACCAAGGAAGGTAGATTTGGAAAACAAGGAGAGCAATATCAACTTTGCGATTTTGAGGCAGACTTAGATGAAGAGTGACGACCTCCCTCAAGGAGCCAAGTTGCTCCACTTTTAAGAACTTGTGTTGCCTTGAGGTGATTTCAGTGGATAGAGTTGGGGCGACCTTGTTTTTTGCTGAGTTTTGGGGAAGTCTTACCGTAGGTCTGAGGAGGCATGCTAGGAGACAGAATCACAGGTCTATGCTAACTTGGTGAAGTCTGCGGTAATGAAGGGACAACAAGTTTGCAATCGAGGGCACGTCTAAGGTGCACCATGGGAAGTTTCAGAGACATTTGCAATAGAGAGTCTTGGTGACTAATATGTAAATGAATGTCTTAGTGAGGTGAGACGATTCATTTGACTCTGCCCAGTTGTAAATTGAGCTGGTGCTCATATTGTAATTGTTTCACAATAACAATTACTTAGTCAAGTGTTAGAGACGGTTCATGTTGCCCACACTATTTCTATGTATGTCTTTTGTTTGTTCCACTGTTGTTCTCTTGGCTTCTCATATTTAAGGATGTATGCTTATATATGACTAAGTGTTAAGCTGTTAATAAATGTCTAAGTATACAAGAGTTGCACTAAAGTAGGAGTGTGACTCGTATATAACCTAGAACATAGTATGGATATGCTCTAGGTGAAGAGATGTAATCCAGACGAAGTATCCTTAGTGTTGCCAAACAACCAAGTGAGAAACATCACGATGCCACACAACCTCAAGAAGTGCACAATCGTGAAACACATTATGAAAACATGACATATATGACTTAGCATTCATATTCTCTCTTTTACTATTTTAATATCCTATATTAGCATAAATCTTTCTTAATCTTTTAAATATTAAAAAAATAAAATCGAGTAAAGTGTGCACCCTATTTGATACTCAAAATCAAAATCGACAATGATATTTGTATAAATGCACACTTATTAATTGATTATTAAAATGCATGAATGTTATAAAATATATTATTTTGACAATATTGAGCCTGAAATGAATATGTGTTTTCTCTATTCCATGTAGGCATTGGTATTGATAATCCACATAAGTCAATAGCACGTGCACGTCACAAATTAAAAAGTGTAACTATTTTCTAAATATTTCAAAAACACTCACATCTTGGGAGGTGCTATTGAAAGCGCAATTTAGTGGGAGGTAGTATTGAAAGCGCAATTTAATGATCGTGTGCAGAATATTTTGATCAATTATCTAAGTGGCATCATGGAAGTCAATAGTTGAGGGAGATTCCCTATCATCAATTAATAATGGGTAATTTTGTTTATAAATTGATAATTTTTATTTTAAATTATAAAATGAATTTGAAAATGACATGGACTAATTCCCAATTCCTTTTTGCAATTAATTTTGCAATCAACATCAATTAAGTTTAAATTTTTGTTAACCCAAATTTAAATATTGAACCAAATTCTCCAACACTTCCTTATGCATTCAGATAGTTTGTTAATGGATTAATTGTTTTGAGAAATATCATTTGTACATTTAGAAGGGTTGGCAAGTTGAAACTTGCTTATTTAAAAAAAAAAAAAATAATAATGTGTTAACCCATGAAGATGGGTTATTATCTTTTATGGTGTTTGGTATGGTAAAATGTTGGTTTACTAGTTATTCAATTTATAATTTATAAAGATCATATCTTATATTTATATTTGGAATTTTAATTCATAGTTAAAAGATCACTTGTATGTAGGGATGACTTTTAGCTTGTGTTTTTTTTTATCATTGTTAATATTTAGTATGTCAATTTAATATTTTTGTAATAGTATGTCTTTAAAAACATATACGAATGGATAAAAAGCGACATTTTTGGAGCTCAATGTTTTCAATTTAATATTATTATTTTGGTCCAAAAAATATATTACAAGAATCTACATGGATTGTACTACTATTTCACCATTTCTTTGTTATTTGTTGCATTAAAGAATTTCTTTTATTATTTTTCATTTGGACCGGTTGCAAAATGCCCCTTAAACTATGCACTTTTGTGTGGATTTCACATATTTCTTTCATTTCAACTAATTTAAAAATGATAAAAATACCCATTTGAAGAAGACAACTCAAGCTATTGTATCTCGATTTTTATATTTTTTCTGGTTATGTAATTTTAGAGATACTGAATTTTCATTTTGTTGATTGTAATGGGGCCACATATATATAGCTTTTCCAAGGAAAATTTAATGAGGAAACTAGGAGATGCTTCCCACATTTTTTGGTGGAATCCCTTGTAAAATCATTGACATAGACTAGTGCACCTTACCCAAGGGGATTCAAATCAAGAACCTACTAACACAAAACATACAAAATACCCAACAATATCGACAACAATTAGTTGAGATAAACCCCTCAACCATCCAAGAAAAACCTCATAGGAAAAGCAAATATATGCTTACCCTCATTATGTCATCCTTCGTAAACCCATTGGTGTAGACTATTCTACCTCACCTAGGGGGATTTCAACAAAGCCCCTACTAGCACGAAACTAGCCAAAATCACAACAACATTGGCAACAACCAATTGAGCTAATCCCTTAGGCTTTTTTTTAGGGAAAACTTCATAGGAAAACTCAAAGAATGCTCCACATTCATCGATGAAATCCCTAGGATATAGAATAGTACACCTCACCCATAATGAATCCAATTGAACACTTCCTAGCATAGAACTAACTAAATGCTCAAAAACATTTACAAAAACTAGTTGAGCTAAACACACTCTCCCTCTCTCTTTATACACATTCTACAAATTTGGAGACATGATACCTTTAGATTCAGGGATGAATCTTTTTTCCTCCTAAACAATTTATTATTATTATTTCAATATGATTATCTAATTTTTTTTTTTTCTAAAGGTATCATGTCCCACATTTGTATAATTTGGTCTAATATGCACCTATGAAAAGTGAAAAAAACATGAAGATACCTTGCCCATATGTTGTTCCATGTTTTTTTTTTTTGTTATTTTCATCCAAAAAGTTATGTTCTTCCATGTTTTTTTTGTTATTTTCATCCAAAAAGTTATTTAGTACAAGTGAAAGTTAGTTTCAATAGTACTAACTAACTTTTGGTTGAAAGCAAATTTCAGTTGAAAGTTTGTTTTAACTCGATAAACTTATAAATTTTGGATGAAAACATATTTGGTTGAGAGTTTAAAAAGGTTCTCTACTAAAAATGTGTAAGGCCGACGCAACATATTTTTCATCATTTTCCACTCAAAATTGATATTTACGCCTAAAGGCGTACACCTATTGACAATGGGCAGATTTAATAGGGGTTTAGTGCTTAATAAGTTTTCTATGGACAAGATTAAATATGGCTGGAATATTCTTAGTAGTCACACAAAATAAATGGCTGTGATTTCAATCATTAACTTCCTAGCTATTATACAGACATCAATTTATGTGTTTACTTTTTTACATTTACCTAATCATATTTAAAAATTACTTTGATAGCTAACTGATTGCCACGTAAGTGATTAACAGAAATTAAAATATTAACACCAGATAAATGAAGCCCAACAGTTTATTTGTTAATAAATAATAAAATTTAATATATTCTTTTAAATATTCATTTCATCTTCTCAGCCTTTCGGTGTTCACCAACAACTATTTTGCTGCTGTGCTAGTTATTCATTATGTCAAAATGTGTTTTGTCTAGTTCATTCACACACTTTGCAAAGCCCAAAGAACAAAAGGTATTGTATTTTTTTGGAGACAAAAGTTCTTGTTGGTGATAAAAACATTTTTAGGGCTTAAAGGTTTAAGTGGTTATAATATATTAGATTCCTTTTTAGGAAATTTTGGATTTTCAACTTATGAATATTTAATAAGTATGGGTAGTAAAAGAAGTCATCCAAAAAAATCTCATTGTAGTAAAGGTGGTATTATTCATAATAAAAAAAATAAGGAAAACATGACAAAAAAAAAAGAGTAGACAAAAAATGTTTGAGAATTGGAGATGCAAATTGTGATGTTGACAATGGAACAAATGGCTTTAAATCCTAATGTTGATGTAGATGATAATGAAGGGAAAATGGAGTCTAGCTTCGAAGAAGAAGAAGAACATGGAATTATCAAACAAATTAAAGAGGATGTTAATACAAAAGATGAAATTGATAAAGAAATTAAAGAGGAGGCTAATACATCAAGGATGCCAAGACAAATTGGTAGTCATAGTGATATCCAAGTTGATGAGGACTTCCTGGAGAACATTGATACAACCAAAGTTGAAGAGTTGGGGCCCAAATTTTCTACTCTTACAATAAAAAAGCATGTTCAAGATATAGTTAGATATAAATGATGGGATTGCTTCTTCATCCATATTTGTTGGCAACACTACAGGGATAGACATCCATAAGATGTTATAGCTATAGTGAAATAGTATTCAATCGTGAGTTCTCATGTTTCACTGAATATAAATGATGTGGTGCAATGTCAAATATCAAGTGGTGCATATGAACCACATGCAAAAGAATTATTGGAGATGACTCAAGTTGACTTTCTTAGTAATTTGAAAGAGAGATACCATGATATCGGTTTCCTAATAATCACATTTGTGAATCTTAAACCGTGATATATTAGACTTATCACTATTTGCAACATGCATAGTTGTCATACCATGTTGAGTTTGAATTATACTCTGACACTTTCCTTTATTTTGGTAAATGTTTTGGACAAGTTCACCTCACCTTTCCACAATTCTTACTTCTATATTCAATATTCTATGTGAAAGAGTAGCTCACGAGTTGTTTTACCAAAAATAATATGTTGGTGGAAAAAATGAAACCATCATGCTAATATAGATTTATTCAATACAAAGTTACCTATTGATCTTAACAATCTAACATTGATAGATATCAGTGTCAATTGGAAGATATATGAATATGTTAATATCAAACCACATCCTCTTTAGGTTCTCTCTTTAAAAAGTTTGATTTTCTAGAGGATAGAAATCTCGATGACAGAATCCATGAATAAGTTGGAAAATGAAATTTATAAATATAACGAGCATTCACATAGAGCTAAGTGGCAAGACCTACAACTCAAACAATCTCTCAAGGTTTTTCCACAGGGGATAATTTTGTTAGTGGTTGATTTTGTAGAAAATTACACTTTTGTTACACAGAGGAGATACAAAGTAAATATTATCATTCTAACCAAGTATCTAAAATTGTCCATGTTCTATATAGAAATGCACAACTTACTCTCAATGGTACGTAAAACAATGGTGATAATTTTCATGTGATAAAAGAGTACCATTTATATATTAGTGATGATCATACACATACACATTTTTTTCAGCATTGTTTCAATGTAATTTGTCCATTAGTGAATGTATGTGGGACTCAATTAAACCAAATTGGTATATGGTCAAATGGTTGTGTTGGTTAATTAAATCCTCATGATTATTCTTTTTGTTTTTCCACCTTCATAAGTTACAAAACACATGTTTCAAAATATGCGGAATTTATGTGAGACTAGACATGGAAAGGCAGTCCTAAGGAAAATTTGAGTCCTACATCTAGGGAGTTGTAAGGGAAATTTGAGGTCTAAAATGAGCCTCCTAAGGAAAATAAAAGAATAATAGTTAAAACAATAAAATAAGAGTTATGAATTTTCAAAGGGAAAGAAGGAAAACTATTTTTTTAACCGTATTTTTTACTTATGTCCTTGTAGATTTACTCAAATTTCAAGTGTAAGCAGTCGTTGGATTCATAATTAAATTCCACATCCAATGAGTACCCACTCTGCATACTTTTGATACACCAACAATGATATAAACTGGAAATACATGAAAACAAACATATTTCTTGAAACACATTTTTTTTTTTTCATGTATTTCTAGTTTATCTCACTGTGGGTGTATCAAAAGTATGGAGAGTGGGTACTCGTTGGATGTAGAATTTAATTATGAATCCAACAAGTTCCTACACTTGAAATTTGAATAAACCTTTAAGGAGATAAGTCAAAAATACAATGAAAAAAAAAAGTTTTCTTCCTTTCCCTCCAAAAATATTTACCCTTATGGTTGACATCATCATATTGAATCCTATTGGTTCTTTTAAAGTTGATTTTGATAGTACATTTTTTTTTAGACTCTTTTTTTACCTCAAAATTCCCCTAAGGTGTGAATTTTTTCTTATCTTACATATGTGATGTGTTCATTGTGGTTGCATTAGTTAACAATAAAGAAAAAGTGTAGTATTGTTTGATGCATTGCATAAAGAGTAAATTCACTTTATTGGAGTTCTATATGCAATGGACCAAGATGGGTATCAAATATTCTGAGAGACATCTGGTGCTCAAGTATCGCGACAGTCTACATAGATACATCTAGGACAAAATGGATTTTTTGTACATCTCATCCTTGGGCACGACCTACCGATATGCTGTCAAAATCGAGCAGAAGCTCAAACAAAATACGCGACAATTTGGGCCTGGGAACCCCTCACAGCAAAAGCCAGGAAAGGGCGGCCCCAACCCGCAGAACAAAGGATAGAGAAAAGACAAACATCCTCAAGAAAACCAGTCTAGGCCACAAGAAAAGGACACCAGAAAGACAAATAAAGATATTAGAAAGTGGTGCAACTTCCATAAGATCCCCTGGCATAACATTGTTGATTGTTGCTCGAAGCATTTCGTTGGTGGTTGAGGTGAAAACCTCTTAATCAGATGTGGGTTCCGACTCTGAGTCAGAACCAGAAAGGGGGAGACAGATATTTGATGCAGAACCCAATGCTACTATTGCTACCACCAAGCTCCAGCCTGGTGAACCAGATGAGGTAGAGGAAGGCAGGCACCTTTTTCATTCACAGATGTGGGTGAAGGGTACCCCGCTACACTTCATCATTGATAGCGGTAGCCAGAAGAACCTCATCTCAACATATGTTGTCAAGTGACTCGCCTTGCTGACAACACCGCACCCACAACCCTACACCATCGGATGCCTCCACCAAGGAACCAACATCTGCGTCAGCCAACAATGTCGCCTATCTGGCATCAAGCCATTCAAAGATGAGGTATTATGTGATGTTTCCACTCTGGAAGTTTGTAATGTTCTTTTGGGCCAACCATATTTATGGAGACATCATGCTATATATGAGTCTAGGCCTCATAGTGTTATTATTACTTTGAACAAGAAATTGTACAGGATACCCGAGGAAGTCCCACCCAATGTTATTTCCTTGATCTCTACTAAGAAATGAAGAAAGGTCATCTCTCAGACAAGGAAGTTTGTCTTCTTCGTGATTCTCTCTTAGAATGACCAAAATATCGAAGCCACATCCAGGGTCTTCATGATCAACCTCTCCACACAACATAAGAAAGTGGATAAGGTCATGGAAGAATTCTTAGATATATTCTCTTCACCTACCGGGGTACCTCTGCACTATTAGGTCAAGCACCCCATCGATCTGACCCCATCGCATCGTTGCCTAATGGGCCAGCCTACTACCACTCTCTATTATAGAATGAGGTGATCAAGTAGAAGATCCAAGAACTGCTCCACAAGGGGCACATCCATCCCATCTCATCATCTTGCGAGAGCCCAATCATGCTGGTAAAGAAGAAAGATGGAACCTGGTGACTCTGCATTGATTAATGAGCCCTGAATAAAATCATAGTAAGAAATCGGTACCTGATTACCTGAATCGACAACCTCCTTGATCAACTCAAGGGAGACAAATACTTCAGTAAGATTGATCTAAAGTCTGGCTACCACCAAGTCCCAATAGAATAGAAAAATGTATGGAAGACCACCTTCAAGTCAAAGGAAGGTCTTTTGAATGGTTGGTCATTCCCTTTGGTTTGAAAAATTCTCCAACCACTTTCATGAGGATTATGGACGATATCCTGTGACCATTCACCAATACTTTTGTAGTGGTGTATCTGGATGACATCCTCATTTACAACAAGACTTGGGAAAAACACTTGCAACATATTTAGCAGGTTTTGCACACCCTACGACAACACTAACTCTACGCTAACTTGGAAAAATGCTCATTCGACATGGACATGGTTCATTACCTAGGCTACATCATTGATCAACATGGCATACATGTGGATCCATCCAAAACCCAAGTCATTCGTGACTGGCCAGCCCCAACCACACTCTTTGAGCTTCAAATCTTCTTGGGCCTTGCCAATTTCTACCGCAGGTTCATGTTGGGATTCTCCCATATTGTATGGGCCCTCATCCAAGTAACCAAAGGTGGGGGAAGGTGAAATTTGTGTGGGTACGGTCCCAACAATAAGAGTTCGGTGATTTGAAGCAACACTTGTACTCAGTCCAAGTACTTTCACTACAGGACCTGTAGTAGCCCTTTGAGATCAAGACAAATGATTCAGACTATGTTGTGGGCTATGTTATCACTCAGCATGGCCACCCGTGGCCTCTCATAGTGAGACACTATCATATGTTGTCTATAAGTACCCTACTTACAAAAAATAAATGTACTCCATTGTGCAAGCCTGCCGCCAGTGGAGATATTACATTCTTGGGAAGGAGACAATCATCCAAACTGATCATAAGCTACTACAGTTCATGCAGACATAAGGAAAATTGTAGAATGAACACCATCAGAAGTGGTCCATGTACTTGCAGAAATTCCACCTCAACATCAAGTATAAAATGGGAAGCACCAACCACGTCGTTTATTGCCTCAATAGACTGCCAATTGAAACACTCACCACAGTGATAGACTCTTGTGGCCATGAGACCTATGGATGGCCCCAAATTTATGAGACAAACCTGGACTTTGCCACCACCTACCAAATGTTGGGCACAAACGGAGTTGTTGCTAATTTCCATCTTCAGGACAAGATGCTATGTTGTCTGGGCCATATCTACATTCCATCAATTGAGTGAGCGAAGATGATCTAGGAAGCCCAATATAGTCAGCTGGCAGGACACTTCGACGTCAAAAAGATAGTGGCAATGATGCAAAAACATTTCTACTGGCCGAAACTTCAATAGAAGGTCAACAAGTATATTAGGTCATGTACTGCCTGCGTGATTTCCAAACTGACCACTAAGAAACAGGGCCTGTACACCCCTTTGCCTAATCCTGATAAGCCATGGGAATCCATCTCAATGGACTACATCTTAGGCCTCCCGTCCACCAAGTGGGGCAATGACTGTGTTTTTGTGGTTGTGGATCACTTTTCTAAGATGGTGATTCTGCCCACCTGCAAGAAGAGAATCACAGCAGAGGCCATTTCCAAGATCTTCTTTTAGCGAGTCTGGGTACATTTTGGAATCCCACAAACCATTATCTCATATCGGGACAGTTGATTTCTCAGCACATTCTGGTTAAGCCTCTAGTCACTATTGGACACCAAGCTCACCAAATCCACATCGTTCCACCCCTAGACAGATGGCCAAACTGAGGTCATAAATTGAATGTTCGTGCATATATTGCGCATGTATAATTCCAAGCACTCTCGCACATGGGATGAGAGTCCCCCCTATGTTCAACATAGCTACAACTGAGCCCTGCATAGCTCAACCGACCACATCTCCTTTCAGGTGAGGTTGGGATTACAACCATTGGTTCCCATAGATGTTGCACTATCCCTTGCAGTCACCTCGACCAACTCATCTCCTGTGCCAACTGAAGTTGACAAAGCCACCCGGTTCATTGAGCAGATCCAGCTGATCCGAAAATATCTTTTAATGACTATGGTTAAGTTTTAAAAGCATGTGTTCATTAACCATTTAGGAATTGAATGAAAGAAGAAGAATTAATGATGAAACATGGAAGCTATAAAGAAATATCCAGATCTTGAAATAAGCATGAAGAAACAACAAACCATAACATCAAAAGTTGATAATGGAGTTCAGAAATCTCACCTACATCTCTGGGATTTTTTATTAGTGGCTGAGGCTTTCTTATTTCTCTTCAAAACTTCAAAAGTACATCATAAAAGTGCCAAATGGATTACAAACTATTCTGGCTGTGTTCTGCTAGATCTCAAGAACCCATCACAACTAACGGCTTTGAAAACAAATGAATGAAGTGTTAGAATATTGGTTGTGCTCGTTTAACCATAGACAATATAACAATATCTTCACCCAACCATAGGCACTAATTCCACCCCCAAGCACCTTGACCTTAACAGAGAGAAGAATTTTGGTAGAAAACCAATAGCCACCTAAGGCTAATTCACCAAGAAACGATAACCAAAACTGATGAGAGAGTCCAACCCAGAGAAACCGAAAATGTAGATTTTAGAACTATGGCAGCAACTGCTCCCTAGACTTGTGCACCACTGGCCTTCTGCAATGCGCACAAGTGTATTTATGCAATTCTAAGAATTATGTCTAAAATGAAGACCGACCTCCTATATTTATACTTCTTCTGCCACACTGCTTGGGCCGAATTCTCATTATGGGTGCCAAATAATTAGTATATAATATTTTCTTTAGCCGACTTCTCTTCTAGGGTTATATCCAAATATTTTCTTGCTTCCAGAATATTCTAATCTCGTCAAAGGTCACAAATGGAGGTTAATACCTCCTGCAGATACCATAATATCAACACTCCCTCCTAGCTAGGGAGGTATAATAGGTAATGGTCTTGAGCACAAACAAAATGTTCAACCGGTAGCATCATTATAGCCACACATGCTATCTCATGATCAAATCACTAGCACCCTCATCATTATCCAACTGGATAATCTCCATCACAACTAGTACAATGTCATCTGATAGAACACAATTGTGTCTATCCATAGTAGTACACAACTACTCAATCTGTGACACATAGTCACAACTAGTGGAACATATACACCATAGTAGCATACATCTATTGTCTAGAGACATACAGTCTCCATAGAAATCATATCATCTGATATCAACCTGCACAAGAAACAATATCATGATATAAATTGAGTCATCTGCGCCATTCTTCCACTCACATATGTGAGATCTGGAAGAGCATATGCCCTCAGAAAGTAAAACATCAACCATGGGATATATGGACTATTCTTCCCAAGCATGGAAGAATAACTGTCCCTGATTTCTGAGCCTAGACCATTCACCTATTTGGGCCATTCCTCCGACACTAAACAAAGTGCAACCTGGAGAGAATGAATCTTCCCTAGGGAATGCCTGTACCTGATTGCTGAACCTGGACCATTCACCTGACTGGGCCATTCCTCCAACACTAAACAAAGTGAAACCTGGAGAGAATGAGTCTGCCTTAGGGAATGATTGTCTAAACCATTTCCTAAGGAAATGACTATCCTACACCAACCTCCAAAATGGACCATTCTTCGAAACTGCTCACAATTGTGAACTTCAAAAGAATGACTGCCCAACGAGGCAAACCATTCTTTTTTATCACTACTGAGAGTGACTTCCAAGAAGAAATATTTTCCTAGACCATTCCCCCACACTGGCCACAAGGGGAATCACTATCTATGGTACATCAATAATCTATTGAACCATTTTCATTACGAAAATGACCATTTGATCTGGACCATTTTCTGAACTAGAAAATGACTGTCCGTCAGAAATCTCAAACCAATTTCTGAATTGGAAAGGAACTGCCCATCCTGGACCATTTTTCCAAGTTGGAAAATGACTATCCATAAATCAATGATATATCAATCATCCCTCCCAACCTAGAGAGTCATTTCTTCCCTTTCAGATAAGGGATTTATTTCCACGATCCCCAACTTGTCTCGTAAGTATGCAAACTTTATTCTGGACAAAGGCTTTGTTAGGATATCTCTTGTCTACTCATATGTGGGGATATACTGGAGCTTCAATTCTCCTTCCTAGAATTTATCTAGAATAAACTAGTATTTGATCTCAATGTGTTTGGACTATTCATGAAACACTGGGTGATCTGATAGCCTTATACAACTATGATTGTCACAGTATATTATGGTTGAATCTGGAACCTGATCAAATAATCTAGAAATCATCTTTCTCAGCCATACTACTTCTGTACATGCATCACATGCTGCAATATATTCTACTTCTATTGTGATGAGTGCAATAGAATTCTGTTTCTTGCTGCCCCACGATATCATAGTGGAGCCCAAGGTGAAACATATCCCTGACGTACTCCTTCTGTCTTTTGCACTTCCTGCCCAATTTGAATCTGTGAATCTATGAAGTTATATATCGTTGGATGCGGTATATCTTAAACCATAGTTTAGTGTCCCACGAATATATATTAGAACATGCTTTGCAGCTATCCAATGCTCATGTCTGGGTTCCACCTAGAACTAGCTTAGTGTGTTTATGACAAAGAAAATGTTTGGTCGAGTATTTACTAAATACATTAATGACCCAATCAATTGCTAATATAGGGATGGGTCTACTAGATCAGAATATGATTCTCTTACTTTTCTCATATATGTGGTCATAGGAGTGTCCATGGATTTGCAATCCATCATTCCAAACTTCTGAAGAATCTTCACTGCATACTTTCCTTGCCCAAGGAATACTTCACCATGCTTCTGCCATACTTCTAGTCCCAATTAATAATGCATGAGACCAAGATATTTCATATCGAACTTAGAATCTAGTTCCTTTTTACACCGGATGATGAGAGACTCTTCACTTGTCAAGAATAAATCGTCGACATATAGTAGTAGAATCACGAGTTCATTGTGCACGACTTTGTAGTAAATATTTGGATCTGCAAGACTCTTGGAGAAACCAAGACTCATTAAGTAGCTATCTATTCTAGCATACCAAGCTCTTGGAGCTTGCTTGAGTCCATATAAAGATTTATTTAGTCTACACACATGAGTGTCTCTAGAGTGTACTTAAAATCCTTGAGGTTGTTCAATGTATACTTCTTCTTTGATTGCTCTATTGAGGAAAGGTGTTTTTACATCCATCTGATTTAAAATCCATCTGGAAGCAATAAGAGACATAATGTCTCTAATAGAAGTATATCTGGCAATAGGAGAAAATGTATCGTCATAGTATTCTCCCTCCTTTTGGGAGAACCCTCTAGCTACGAACCTTTCTTTATATTTTTCCACGCTTCTATCTGTTGTATGTTTGATCTTATAGACCCATTTTGAAGTTATTACTAATTTTTATTTAGGTCTAGGCACAATTTCCCATACATCATTTTTCATGATGGACTGGTGTTCTTCTTTCATGGCTTATTTCCATTGTTTCTTCTGAGTTTCCTCTTCAAAAGTGGTGGGTTCTTTTTCTAGAAGCTTTGTCATACATGCTACATAGCTAAAGAATATCTTGGGATTTTTTCTTTTGCTGAAGGTGCCACTTGGGGTTTTGAGCCTTTCTACTTATTGTAAAGTAGCTTCAAGCCAAGCTGGACGTTTCTTGGTTTTGGGTACAGTGTCCGAATCAATAGTCTCACATGGTTGCATCAGATGATCAAGTTGTTCTGTTTCTTCATTCTAACTTTTTGGAAGACATGTTCTTTCTTCAATAGGCTCTTCATACTCTTCTTCTTCTATAGTTTTTCTATGGATTTATTGAAAGCCATCTTTTCATTGAAGGTTGCGTCTCTGCTGAATTCAATCTTATGTTGTTTTGGGATATAGATTCTATAGGCCTTGGATGATTCACTATATCCCACCAATATGCCCTTCTTTCCTGAGGGTTCTAATTTATTCCTTTTATCCTTGGGGATGTGAAAGTAAATAGGGCATCCAAAGATTCTTAAGTGTTCCACATTAGGTTTCCTTCTTGATAAGGATTCTTCTGGAGTCATATACTTCAATATACAGTGAGGAATTCTATTCTGAACATATATTGTTGTCATGGATTCTTCTCCCCACAGATAAATAGATAAACCTTGATCGTTCAATAGAGCCTTCACAGTTTCTTCAATAGATTTGTTCTTCCTTTACTCTACACCATTTTGTTGAGGATTATGAGGAACAATTATTTCCCTCCTAACCCCTACCGATTTGAAAAAGGAAAAAAATTCCTTGGGTGTATATTCTCCTCCATTATCTGTTCTCAAGGTCTTGATTTTCTTGTTTGTGAGGTTCTCTATCTCTGCTTTGAATTCATGAAACTTGTTGAATACTTCGTCCTTTCTCTTCAAGATATATAATCAAGTCTTTCTTGAGTCATTATCTATGAAGATTACATAGTAAAGAGAACCTCCTAGATATTTGACTGGTATCGGACCACGGACATCTGAATGTATTAGATCTATGATTTCGTTAGATCTATTATTGTTGTTTGAGAATGGTTTCTTAACATTCTTACCAAGAGAACATCCTTTGCAAATTCCTTCATGTGTAGACTGTAGTTCTAGTATTCCTTCAACCATCTTTTTGAGGAAGGGTAATGCTTGATAGTTGATATGAGCATACCTTATGTGACAAAGTTCATTGGGATTGAATTCATCATGTACAAGGCCTTCAACATTTCGTTCTAGTAGTCTGTATAGTCTTCCTTCACGGGTTCCAATAACTCTAACATTATCTATGTTGGAGTCTTTAGGCCAAGATAATACTTTTCCATCTACAAAGGCTATTATGTTTCCTTTTTCTTATAGGCAGGATATGGATACAAGATTCTTTTCTAAACCAGGTACATATAAGACATTTCTCAAATGAACATTGTTACATGTTTTCAATCTGACAGAGGCTTGACCAATTCCTTCGATTGCGTAAGTGTTTTTGTCTCCAAGTTCTACCTTGTACGATGTCTTATTTTGATTTAGACTGGAGAGTATGGCTTGATCTCCTGTCATATGTCTGGAAGCTCCACTATCAATTATCCACATGTCATCTTCAAGTGTTCATGTGAGCGCTGAGTAGTGTAGATGATTCGTCTTTTCATTCATGATTTCTGTTGACTGATAATTGGTCAAGCTTTGACCCAAAATTTCAATCTTGATGTTTTTTCCTTCTGAGAGTGCCAAGAGGTGCACTGGACTAAAGCACACTAGAACATCTTATCCTTGAGTAAGGTATTCCATCATAAAGTGCTAGACAAGGGTTTTAGGGTTTTTGCAACTGCACCTGCTAGTAACCCTAGCGACAATGCTTTAGTAACTGCACCTGCTAGAAACCCTAACAGAAGTTCTTCAATGATATTGATAACTTTATGGTTTAGTCTCCTTCCAGTGGTTAGACTAAATGAAGGAGGTGTGGGCCCATAACCTATTAGAATATTGGGTGTGCTCTTTTAACCATAGACAATATAACAATATTGTCACCCAACCATAGCAACTAATGCCACCCCCAACCTTGACAGAGAGAACAATTCTAGTAGAAAATAAATAGTCAACTAAGGCTAATGCACCAAGCAAAGATAACCAAAACTGATCAAATATTCCAACCCAGAGAAACCAAAAATGCATATTTCAGAACTGCGGCAACAACTACTCCCTAGAATTGCGCACTACTGGCCTTCTGCAGTGCACGCAAGTGTATTTCTGCAATTCTAAGAATTCTGGCTAAAATGAAGACTGGCCTCCAATATTTATACTGCTTCTACCAGACTACCTGGGCCAACTTCTCATTCTAGGTGCCAAATAATTAGTATTAAATATTTTCTTTAACTGACTTCTCTTCTAGGGTTATATCCAAATCTTTTCTTTCTTCCAAAATATTCTAATATCATCAAAGGTCACAAATGGAGGTTAATACCTCCCGCAGCTACCATAATATCAACACGAAGCTCCCAGAATTGGCCTGCAAAGTTGCTCTCCTCAATGGTTTCCCTGCATAAAAATTACTTTGGCTCTTCAATTCTTTATCATTTTACTGTTTTGAACCTTCTTAAGGCTACCAAGAACCTCTGGTTTATATAGGATTTATTTTTGCTACAAACTCCCAACTCCCCCCCAAGATCTGGCCTAAAAGGGCTCCAGATCCTCCAAAAATGGTCAAAATCCATCAATATCAGGCATTAAATCAATTAAAATCTTATAATATAGTGAAAAAACCCACTTTTGGGCTAATATAGGGTGCAAACCTCGATTTCCCGGGCTCTTGGTCATGTGGGTGCCTTTCATATGGACCAACCCTAAGTTCTTAGTGCACTAGCCCCTTAACCGTCGGTCCTTGGTCGCATGTGTAGCCATGTGCCCACAGCTCTAAGCTCCACACGCCCTCCATACCTCACAGCCCCTGGATATGCACCTTGGTCGACGGGCTAGCCTGGCCAACTGGGTCTTATCCCCATATATTTGCTCCAATGTATATC
>CBVK0100365197.1:0-11159 GCA_900067695.1 Picea abies
AGATAAATAACTACATGAAATATTTCATATTCATTTGAAACACGGGAATAATCCCTATCATGCAGCAGGCTATCAACAGTGAGTCATATGTAACTTCTCTAACAAGTGTTTATACCCGATGTATCCATTCTAGTAGGCAATGCAATATCCAAAGGCCAAAGTACTCACTATAACTACAACATATAAAATTGTTCTATAAGAAATCACCTAACTAGAATATCACAGACCAATGATAGACAATTTCCATGAAAATGTATTTCATTGTTGTGTGTGGCTGTTGGTTTAAGGATGCATTGGTTTGGCTTAGAAACTCTGAAAATCCAGATAGCATCTGTGGGGACATAAATTATGGAGCAAAGATGTGATAGAAACAACTATTCAATACCCAATTTCATTCTTTTAACCCAGAATAATTTTCAGGACAAGTAAACTCAAATGGGATACTGGTGGACTGTGGTTGAAAAATGCAGATTGCAGTGCGATACAGAAAAAATGCAGATTGCAGATACAGAAAAAAGACTACCACTGTGGTTGAGCCTTAGCGCGGAGCCTTCTCTGCGAGTCCTCCTCTGCGAGCGTGGTCCTACTCCTCCTCTGCGAGCGGTGTCTTGCATTAATAAAATATGGTCACTGCAGTCTGCCAACTGGTGCCTGGGCCAAACCTGGGAGTAACCCGTTACCAACCAGAAGAAAGTCCAAGAGTAAATACTAAACCCATAAACCTCAAGGCCCAAAGGGGAAATAAGAGGTAACAGAAGAATGAAGATGTAAACTGGGGAATGCATTTTAGATCCCATATAGTTTATACCATGTGAGAAGGCCAAAAATCTCCATGTTCTAGTGCCCACTGCCCATACCACAAAATCGGGGGAGAAATTAAGCCATAAATCTCGATTTTACTGCCCCTACCACAAAATCGGGGGCAAAATTAAACCATAAATCCCGATTTTACTGCCCATACCACAAAATCGGGGGTGAAATTTGGCTAATGGAAGCTTGTTCCCCCAAATTTCGGGGGCTAAATATAATTTGTTTTCCTCTATCCCTCCTAAAAACATGGGCTAACCCTGTACACGATTTTTACCTTAAAATAAATTACGGGCTAATAAAATAAGTTTAAAAAAATCACTCTAATACAAAAAATTCATCCAATAAAAAATTAGAGACCCATTAATTTCGCCCATGGGCGAAATTTTGCCCCTAAAATCATCTATGACTCACACTTCTCATCGGTGTCAATGAATGAGGTAATTCGTCCACTATAATATCAATGAACGCTTCCAGCAGTTCCTGAATCTCATCTGGTATATCGTCCACTCTTGTGCTATTTAGAACAATCCTTGGTTTTCTAACCACAAAGAATTGTGGATCTTCCTTCTTCTTCACCTCTGTAAGAAGTTCCTTCCCACTCATGAGAAGTACTGTGTTGCTTACTTCCGGCTTCACCTCCTTATCCTTTATCAGAAGCAACATATGGGTTCTTCCATTCTTCTCCAGGGTATATGTGTTCATTCTCCCATCATGAATCACATTTATGTCATATTGCCATGGTCTACCCAACAATAAATGACATACATCCATGGGAATAACATCACATAAAATCTTATCATTATATCCACCTATCTTAAATTCAACCAAGCATTTTTTAGTAACAGTTACCTGGTGTCCTTCTGTAGCCACGAAACTTTGTATGGGCTTGGATGATCAGTTGTCTCCAGCTCCAGCTTCTCTACCATTTCTGTAGATACGAGATTATCCGTGCTACCACTGTCTACGATGACCTTGCACACCCTATCCTTGGTCTTGCAAGCTGTTCTGAAAAGTCTGGTCCTTTGGACTGAACTTTCCACCTCTTTCTCGGGTGTCAAAAGGACTTTTCTCATCATAAGTGATCTTCTGCCTTCTGCATCCTCGGCCTCAACGTCCCGCCTTTGTGCTTCTGTGATGTGAGCTTCTCCAATGTCTTTCTTTTTCTCTGGACACTCGTAAGATTTGTTCCCATTCTTTCCACATGTGAAGCATGTGATTACTCCACCTCTTCCCCTTCCTCTACCTCTGGTACAAGGAAAAGTATTTCCATCAGCATATCCTCCACTTTGCTCTATATGTTGTCCTCTTTGTTCAACATATGGTTTTCCTCGCTGTGAGGTTCCACCTCTCTCAACTTTACCCTGAGGTTTCTTCCATTCCTCTTTGGGATTCTGGTATTTGTCTTGGGCAACTGCCTTGCCTCTAGGCTGACTCCTGCCTTTCCCTCACTGACCTTTCTTATGGATCAGCTTCTCCTCGAATGTCAGAGCCATATGATAAGCATCCTCCAGCGTCCTTATGGTAACCATGCTCAATTCATCCTGAATGTCATACCTCAGACCATTCAGATATCTGGAAACTTTCTCATCATCGTTCTCCCGATGACCTGCCCTAATGTTCAGTCAATAGAATTCCTCAGTATATTCTTTCACTGTCATCATCTTCTGTCTTAGGTTTTGCATTCTCTTGAATAGAGTAATTTGGTAGTCGCTTGGGATGAACTTCGCTTTCATCTTTGTGGTCATTTGATCCCAACTTTTAATTTTTTGCTTACCTTTGCAACGTCTGTCAGCTTGTAGCTCGTTCCACCACAATGTTGCATGTCCTTTCAGGCATGTGACAGTATTCTTGACTTTCTTATCTTATTCGGCATCTTCATAGTCGAAATAAGTGTCAAGAGCTCGGATCCAATCCAAAAGCTCTTCTGCATCCAGATTTCCTTCGTAAACTAGAATATCCATTTTTGCCTTTGCACCCATCCTGGCAATTGCTTTAATTATATGTTCATTTTCTACATCCTCAGTTGCAACTTCCTCCTCGCGTTCATCTTCAACTTCATCCTCTGAATCGCTAAAATCCCCTGCACTAGTTGTGCATCTTTGAGCTATCTCCATGTCCTCAAGTCTTGCTCGAAGATCTCTCATCTGTCTCTCCATTTCTGGATTGACTACCTGCCTGCCTCTTCTCCTCACCTCCCTATCTTCTGGATTAGGTGATTGTCTTTCTCTCCTTGGCGGCATGGCGAATTCCTTTCTACTTTTTTGCTACAAAAAGAAAAGAGATATTCCTACTTTGATACCACAACTGACGAAGCCACACTCCTTGGAGCACGTCTGCTCTCACATGATCTTCTTCTTCTCAGCCCAAAGAACTCTAAGGTCCTTCTATTTCTCTATCAGGAAATCTTCACCCCACAGATTCTCTTCTATGTGATCCCCCTTTCTTTACTCGTCGGAGGATTGGAACTCGCGACTTCGCAAGTTCACTGTCGATCACTCGGCTCTCAAATCCCCGAGACCCGATGGCCAGTCAACACTGACTTATTCCTGTATCTATCGGGGCTTCTCTGATCGCAGTTTCTCTACTCACGAAATCATGCTCTTGGATTTACCGACTCCCGATACCCGAAGTGATGAAACTCCGATGCACACGTGCGGATTGACTTTTCCACCTCCCGTCGCTTCTATCGGGATTTTGAAATTCGTGGGATCACAAATTCTGATGTCAAAGGATTCGGAATTTTCCTTTCCTGATCCCCGATGTTGTGCCACCTACCCTCCACTAGGTCCTGTTATGGCCCCACATGACTCTCCCATCGGGATATCACGGATTGCGATATCACAATTCTCATGTCGACAACTTAGAACTTTGACTTGTGAATCCCTGATACACGATATCACATGTAGATCTGATAGTCCTTGTGACCCGGATCGACGATTCTGTCCCTCCTGAGCTTCAAACCTTTCAAACCTTCTCGCCGTAACCTCCTTGCACCTCTGCAATATCTAACAGCTCTCGAAACTTCATGAAATCTCCTCAGAGGATTTCGATCGTACATTATTCCTTATGCATTCCATGAAATGAGAAGTGTCTCTCCACAATACTTGTTCACCTGCTCGCCAACTTGCGACACTTCTCTCAAACTTTCAATAACAGTTTCCCTATGCTTATCCTTCAGTGAATTAGAAGGCCTACTCCTCCTGATATTTTCCACGACTCTCAAGTCCTTCTGGAAATCTCTTACACGCACTCCTTGCGGCAAACCTTCAACCTCGACTGAGTGTTGAAGCCTCTCGACTCTGTGCACTCCTGCAGCAGTAGTCTTTCAGTTCCTTACTCAGGTTTGCAACCCTGAGGCTTTCCCTTGGCCTGCTCTCTCCTTGCACAGCACTGTGCCCAACTGCACTTCTAAGATGAATGAGGACAAAACCTAACACTAATTGAACCCTTCTTTCAACGCACTCCTTGCGGACAATTCGACTGCACTCCTTGCAGGAATTCTCTGGCTTAAATAGAGAAACAATTGAAACTCATTCTGTCTCCCTCTCAGACTTCAATTCATACATGAATCACATACACAACATATAAAAGAAAATGTATGACCAGAAGCGAACATTCATGAGCATAACACCAATACACAGAGAAACAACACAAACCATGAATTTGAATCAAATCTTTCTTCTATTAATTCAAATGTCTGTACATGGGTGTTCTTCATACAGTTCTCTGCATGCTCGTCTTCATTGATAATGTTACAATGATACAATGAGGGTGTCTATATCCATTTTCCCTCTTGGATTCTAGGCTATCAAATCTAAAATTAAATTCCTATCTAACTTCATTAAGTCTATTAAATGTCGACTATCTACTTAAGGATGAGAGTTATCTGCTCAAGGTCCATTACAATATACAAAGGCGCCTCTTCTTAAATGACTCATTTAATATTTGTGCAACAGTCCCAAAGAATTTTCAAATTTTGTATTGGCTTATCCAGTTGTCCTCTCCTTCCGCGTTGGCTCGCTTGATGTGATGGCGATGCTCCTGCATCATAGATCCCCTGAACGTCGAAGTTACGAAATAACCTAGGTTATAGATGTAGGAGATTATGAGGACACATCTTTACCGAGAGATCAAAGATATTAGAAGGCTATCATTATGAGGCGATGTGGCACGCTGATGTCACCCAGGGTGATGTGGAATCATGCTTGAGTGTTGTTAGCACTTTGTAATTTGCCCAAGGCTGCGGAGGCAGTCACAGAGGCAACATCAAAACCACTTCAAGTCATGGATCTATCCCTCTGAGACTTAGAGAGGGATCTCTCTATCTAATATAGATTTGTTTTAAGAGAATATTAGAATAGCTATGAATAACATGGGTTTGTTTATGAAATTGGGTATAGGCAGAGAAGAGAAAACATGGGCTATGGAGTCACTGAAACGAATGATCAAAAATCCACATCAATAGCCTAATATTTGTAGGGCAAGGTAGACAAATCACTAGATCCTTCAATTTAAATGAAATGGGTGAGACAAAAAAATCTCAAGAAATCCAATTAAACACAGAGAAACTAAGAATTCTGAGTTTAATTTTCAGTGGAAAACACAAAAAACTATACCAAGCCAGAGATAGAGGGTTCATTAAAACCAATTTTGTTCTTAATATTCTTGGAATAATTCAGAGGAAAACATTAATTATGATAACAGAGAAACAAATTAACACATATGGATGCACACCACCAGTCGAAATAGTCACAAGAATCCTGCATCATAGCACTGTCTCATTGAATTGATGAAAAAACACTGAATGCTTAGCAAGCTGTTTTACAAAATTTTTAATCCATGGTCCTCGACTGATCAACCTTTACATAAAAAATCATCTCTGAATAAATAGGGGAGATCCCCCAACAAGTTTCTAGAGTCGGTTTTAATTGCCTCAGCCAAAAATAGCCACAAATCCCACCAAATCTGGAACTGCCTGCCATGAAAGATGGGCCTAATTTCTGCGAAAAAGGGGTCCAAACAGACATCGTTTTCTCTTCAACGCTGACACCTGGGAAAAAAATGAAGGACTTTATTGTATATGGGAATGTGCTGGACAAAAACCTCCTTCGGTTTCGCCAAATTCTCCTCTAGCTGGCCGTAACAGCTCCTGCAAGATCGAGACTGTAACAGAAAAACTGAAAATCCGAAAAAAGGGCCTCAAAGATGGCTTTGATTCTCCCTGCTCGTTGCACCTGTGAAAAAATTGAGAGAGGTTTTTTTTCTTAATCCCGTTAAAGAGAAAAAAATCTCTCGGGTTTTCAAAATTAAAATTATTCTGCCCGGAAATGACTTTGAAAGTTGACTGGTCAAAATGCTGCGAAAGCTGTTTTTTCGAGGGTAGAGTGTTATTCCGGACCCCTCTTGAGGTGGTAAGCGGTTTTAGGGGGGGGGTCCATTGGAATAAGATGCTGAAACATGTATGGGGGGTGGTATTGGAAAACAAATATTCCGGACCCTCGTTAAACTCCAGATAGTGAGGGGGGGTTCGAAATTTTTAATGGTCATCGATTTGCGTTGATTTGTTTTGTTGATTGATGTGATGAAATGTGCGTGGAGTTGGGTGGTAGAACTTAGGATAGCGTAGGTTTGTTTTATTTAATATTTAATTAATCCTAATTACTAACCTAGATTTTTAACTTAATTAATAATTAATTAATTATTAACTAGTTCTTTATTAACTAGTTTAACCTATTCTAACTATACTAACATTACTATTATTTAATCTAATTTGTTATTTTTGCCTTTATACTAAGTTCATTTATTCATGAATGGGTGGTGGGAAAATGGAGGGTGACGTCTTGAGGTGACGGGGTATGTCAGGAAATGATGAATGGTAAGTGGGAAGGATGGTAAGCGGTAAGTGGTCTGGAGCGGAGGAGGTCTGATGCGATGGATGGGTGACACATTGAGACAGGGCCCGTCAGAAAAAACCGCTTCATTTCGGACCCCTCCCCCCCACCGTTAAAGCCAAAATGGTCCAGGGGGTCCGGAATTCAATCTCAGCCATTGATGAAAGCACTGGTGCCTTAGCCGTTTAGATGTGTGCCTTCATTATCTCCGATTCTGGACCCCACCCCCCACCATTAAAAATAGAACAGTCGAGGGGGTCCAGAATCCACTGTCAGCCATTGATTTACACATCGCTGGATCGATTGTCAATCTAAGCGCATTCTTTATTCTCTAGAAACGAATGCAGTATATGAGGCAAAACTCAGGCTTAATGAATTTTTGAGGGTTTGGTGCACTGCTTCCCTTGAAAATAATTTGTAGAGATGAAATATTATTTGCAAACCTATACACCCAGAGTGAAAAAATTTCCGGTCAACAGATGATCCTATGAATTATAGGGTTATAACAGTGGCTCCACCTGGGGATGGCAGCTTCTTTCGGGAGGTGTCAAGAACCATAGACCTATGAACATGCATACCGATGTTTTATCCATTGGGCTGATCCCAGAATCTTATTCTGTAACCTGTACCTATTTGATCTTGTAACTGAAACCAAATCAAATGAGCACTGCTGAAAAAGAGATGCTCAGAATGCTGAGCTTATTCACATTCTCCTACCTACCCTATGCTACTGATAATTTTGTTAAATCAAATAATACAAAAATTCTAATGAAGCCAATCAAGTAGCTTATGAGACCAATGGACTGCTTGACTACTCGTTAGCACAGTGAAAAGAGCATCTTGACCTTTTTCCCATCGAATCAAAACTACAAAGTGTAAAGGCCACTGCTGAAAACATGATTGATCTTTACAACAGACACCCCGACAATCTTGAAGAACAAAAGTACTGCTAGAGATAGATTGAGGCTCTATAGTGAAAAAATTGTCCATATAGGTAGCTATAGGATCAAGGTAGAGATGACATGTTCCTTGATTTTTGGATGGCAGCTCTGGCACTGTATCTATGTTATTTTCATCCTCATGCATTTCCTGACATGGCTGCAACTTCTCTGATGGGATTTATAATGTGAATTCTGCTGAAAAAGACAATGAAGCTGACTGTCTGATCATGTCAATATCATAACAACGTTTTATCGCATAGTTGGATGATGGAAAAAGACTTTGACAACATAGTTCATCCAACACATCTGATATTGGATCTTGTAGAAATTGAACTGACTGTTGTATTAGTTCCAATGAAACTTCTTGATTTTCTGTGTATTTAAACTTTAGCATATACTCAAGATTATTTTTCAAAAACTAAAATGAATTAAATCATAATGGTACAGAGTTGTTTTGAATCAACTCAGAATTTGTCTCGGGCTCTAAGCTTTCATCAAGAATTTTAAAATCAATGTAGGTCAAGGGTTGCGATTCTGGGTTTAGAACAACCTCCATATCCTTAATGGCATCATCAACTGATTGATCAGAGGAATTTATGTCTTCACTATTTACAATTGGCCTAGAGTTTCTTTTCAGAAATTGAAAAGATGAGAAACATAAGGGCAAAGTGTTTTCACTTACTTTGAGATTTTCTGCACATTAATCTTTGTTGTCATAATTTCCATGTGCATATTGATTGCTATATCTATGATGTAACTGATCTTCTTCCTGCCAACAACATGTTGTTGGTTTCTCTAAACAGTCAACCTCTATTTTAGCCTCATGATCATCATCATACTGATCACACTTGGGTAAATCATCCATGGATGAAATGCCATTGAACATGCATATCATGTCAGGGGAATCTTCCACCACTCTATGATTTTGAACTTCATCTTCGACTGTATGGTGAATGGAATACGTGAAAGAATCATTATCCAAACCATGGTACCAAGGGTGAACAGAAAAATGTTTGGGAACTATGACCATTTCTTTCTCTGAAATCAATGGAACGTGATGTCTTTGGACAACAAGCTCCTCTTTTATGTTAATATTATGCATCATCTCTTCCATGGTGCTGGCCAGAATGTCTAGTTTAGCTTTTGAAGATTTCAGCTGCTCCTTTTCTTTGTTCTTTAGCTTTGACCTTTTGATCAGAAAGTTGGCCTCCACATCAACTACAATGTTCTACATTTCTTCAAGGCTTGCAGTGTTCCTTTCTCTTAATTGGAATGCCATCTTAGGATCAAAGGCATATGGGAAATGCAATGTGGCTAAACTAGGGGGTGCCCTTACATCCATAGCTATTGAATGATACACCTCATTGAAGCTGGTTGAGAACTGTTGTACTGTCTCTCCGGGTTTTCTTTTCAAGTGGTCATATTCTTCTAGGATGAGGAAAACATTTCCCATGATCACCCACCTATCTAAGAAAACTTGCATGAACTGATGAAAATTTCTAATGCTTGCAGCTGGAAAATTTCTAAACCAATCTTTAACTTTACCTCCCAAAGACAGGGAAAACATTCTTATATAGACATCATCATCTTCAACCTCATAAAGGTCAAGGAAATCCTCAAGGTTTTGAATATTCTTTTCAGTAGTGATCCTCCCATTTTCTCCATCAAACCTAGGCAAATTATTGATGTAATTGACCGGGAGGTCATGGAGAAAAGGAGGCAAATCTAGAGGCTTGTATCAGTCTGGGAATTTTGAAAGCACAGGAGATGAAGCAAGGGGCTTACAACCATCTAGAGGTTTAATAAGAGTAGGAGATAAGGTAGGAGGCTTATGTCTCACTAGGGTTTCTACAGGTGCATCTGGGATGTGCACAGGTGTATGAGTATGTTCATAATCTACAACTGGGGATATGATCTCTTGAGACTTATCAATTAACAGATGGTCAAAGTAATCTTCAGCAATATACTTTGGATCAGTCTTAGAAAAAGACAAGACATAATTGCAGATAAAACAAAAGATGTCTTGAATGCAATTTGAGCTTGAGTACCTGGTCTTTCTAGGCTGCTTGGCGATGCTTTAGGTTCTTCCTCCAGTGGAGTCTTTGAATTTGGCACTGTCTGGAGCTGATTGGATTCGCCAGGTGAATGATCTCAGCCTTCTTGTGTCTGGTCACTATCCACCATCAGTGATCAGAATTGGAGCTTTGAAGTGTACTACTGGGGAAAGTTCCCCAGTATGGTCGCCATTCTGTTAGCACTCTGTAATTTGCCCAAGGATACTAAGGCAGTCACAGAGGCAACATAAAAACCACTTTGAGTCATGGATCTAGCCCTCCAAGACTCAGAGAGGGATCTCTCTATCTGATATAGCTTTGTTTGAAGAGAATATTAGGCTAGCTATGAAGAAAATGGGTTTGTTTATGAAATTGGGTATAGGCAGAGAAGAGAAAACATGGGCTATGGAGTCACTGAAACGAATGATCAAAAAACCACATCAATAGGCTAATATTTGTGGGGAAAGGTAGACAGATCACTGGATCCTTCAATTTAAATGAAATGGGTGAGATGAAAAAAGGTCAAGAAATCCAATTAAACATAGAGAAACTAAGAATTTTGAGTTTAATTTTCAGTGGAAAACACAAAAAACTATACCAAGCCAGAGACAGAGGGTGCATTAAAACCAATTATGTTCTTAATATTCTTGGAATAATTCATAGGAAAACATTAATTATGATAATAGAGAAACAAATTAACACAGAGGGATGCACATCACCAGTCAAAATAGTCACAAGAATCCTGCATCATAACACTGTCTCATTGAATTGATGAAAAAACATTGAATGCTCAGCGAGTTGTTTTACAAAATTTTTAATCCACGATCCTCGACTGATCAACCTTTACATAAAAAAATCATCTCTGAATAAATAGGGGATATCCCCCAACAGTTTTCCAGAGTTGATTTTAACCGCCTCGGCAAAAAATAGCCACAAATCCCACCAAATTTGGAACTGTCTGCCATGAAAGATGGGCCTAATTTCTGCGAAAAAGGGGTCCGACCAGACATTGTTTTCTCTTCAAAGTTGACACTTGGGAAACAAATGAAGGATTTTATTGTATATGGGCATGTTCTAGACAAAAAAATCCTTCGGTTTCACCAAATTCTCCTCCACCTAGCTGTAACATCTTCTGCAAGATCGGGACTGTAACAGAAAAACTGAAAATCCAAAAAAAGGGCCTTGAAGATGTCTTTGATTCTCCTTTCTCATGGCACCTGTGAAGAAAATTAGAGACGATTTTTTTCTTCATACCATTACGGAACAAAACCTCTCTCAGTTTTTCAAAACTCGAATTATTCTGCCCGGTAACTGCTTTGAACGTTGACTGGACAAAATGTTGTGGAAGCGATTTTTTCGGGGGTAGAGTGGTGTTTCAGACCCCCCCTGAGGTGGTAAGAGGTTTTATGGGGGGGTTCCATTAGAATAAGGTGATGACATGTGTATGGGGGTTGGTATTGGAA
>CBVK0100365198.1:0-12299 GCA_900067695.1 Picea abies
GGTCTAGAATCCACTGTCAGCCATTGATTTACGCACCGCTGGATCGACCGTCAATCTAAGAGCATTCTTTATTCTCCAGGTGTGAATGGAGTATATGAGGAAAAAATTAGGCTTAATGACTTTTTGAGGGTTTGGTGCACTGCATCCCTTGAAAATAATTTGCAGAGATGAAATATCATTTGCAAACCTATACACCCAGAGTGAAAAAATTTCTAGTCAATAGATTATCCTATGAATTATAGCGTTATAACAAGTGCCATGTGTCACATGGATTCATACGTTTTGAAGACCCTATGTAGCCGTTAAAATGTGGCACATGTCACCCACCGTAGGGGCCACACGTCATCTTTGTCTTGCCGCATGTTAGCCCTGACACTTGTTTGATTGGTCCATCTAGTGTGTAGAGTAGTTAGGAGCCACCTTTCCTTGTCTTTGCATTCAATACATCACTACATGCGAGGGTGAACCCTTTGGGAGTATGGAACATTAGGACTCCAGAGGTTTGGAGTGTAGTGTCGTAGATAAGTCGAAAGGCCAAAAGGCCATAGCCACATAGAGCAATCTTGGGATCCTTTAGGAGTCTGGAACTTTGGGAAAGAAATTTGTACAAAGTCCTGCTGCTATCTTGGGTTCTTAGTGTTTATGAGAGGGACATATGTAGACGTGTACAAATATATATTCAAATGGACAAACCCCATGAAGGTATATTGCATAGACTTGAATGCTTATGTCGTATCCAACTTTATCGGAATGAAATCTAGAAGAAACTTGTTCATACACAATGACCATGGTAGCATAAATTTGAGTATAAAAAGGGTGATGAACAAAAGGAAGGAGCAAGGTATCAAGTTAATTGTTGTTAAGGTGGAGATTGTTGGGATTTGGTGAGAACATATTCCTTCAAGGATGGATCTAGATCCTATTCTTCTACATTGGTTACAACCAAATAGACCAACTTAGAATATGGATAGGGTTTGCATTTAATAACCAGTTTCTTATTTGAATGTATAAATTCATGTAAGCTCATAGAGGTAGAATGACTGAGTGTGAGAGACAGAGTGAGAACTTTCCAATCTGATGTAATATTCATGATTTGAATAATAAGACAACCGATGCCTATGCTTGGTGGATGTACCCCAACGTTTGGGTGAACCATGTGAAATCCCTATGTCTATTATCTGTGTGTGATTGTTAATTATCATTGTGAATTGTATTTTTTGCATTTTCAATTCTAACACGAAAAAATAAACCACAACAACCACAACTAATCCACTCACCAACCTAGCATACTATGCATCATCATACTTTGTATCGTAATAGAACATTTCAGATTCGAACTCAAGGATCTACTCACCAATCAATCACATAACTTTAACTACGCTACCTTGCATCACTGACTATGTATCCCAGATCCAACAAACCAACTCACCCATCAACTAACCAATATAGGTAGCCCATGCATCTCACAATTACAAGGATTTATTGTACTATAAGCAACTAGTATCTCTCAAGAGGGGACAATAATTCCAATCAACTACCACCAACAAAGACTTACCTTGTTACAGCTCTCGGTTATGTCAATTTCACCCATATTAAACACATCCCTCACATCACAACAACACAACTCTGCATCATATAATAGCAAATCAACCATTTCCATGTGATAGTCAATCAATAAATAATCAACAACTTATAACAATTACCATCACGATATCAATATATTCAACTAGACATCTCTCACCTTCCTCTCACTATCTAGACCAAACAACCTATTCCTATCTATTCTATTTCACTAATCAAAACAACCTAGATTGCATTGTATAATAATAAAGAATCTCAAATCACTGAGAGCATATAATCAATCAATTATTCACCTCGCATAAGCTAGGGATTCACTTACAATTAGTCGAGTTATGCGCCATGTTCCAACATCAACAATAAACTACCATGTATCATATAATAACAAAGGTAGGCATTTCTCTCTCCTACAATAGGACATAAAGAGAGAATAGAATTTTGAATACACGACCGATCACATCGTGACATAGCAGAAGTATAGATTTCTAACATCAGATTTACAAGGTCAAGCTTTTTTTGTTCATACCAGCACCATCTAAAATCCCCTAGAACCTTGGCCTGCTCTTGGTTGATTTCAAAAATAAAATAAAATGGCACATATTCTGGAGCTTGCTCGATATTTTTTGACATGAATGTTCCAAAGGGCCAAGGCAGTGTTGACTATAGTTTTTGTAATTAACTGTCTCCAATCTGGGAGGAAAGACACCTCACGAAAGTCACCCGACACAACATCTTTATGTTGGTTGACACGACGATTACATGACTTATATAAGAGTATAATATATATATAAATGCAGTTGACTTATATATATAAGAAAATAAAGAAAAAAAAACAAAGAAAGTTAGCAATGCATGAAAGGATTGTTGATTATTTGGGTTGGTTGTCATTGATGTCAACCCTTGAAGAAAGTCTAGTATCACAAAGGTTTGGGTAATGGACCCAAGTTTGTTTGATGTATAATGGTATGAGTTTTGATATATTTTAATCTAATACTATTCTACATGGATAGTACATGTCATGCTATTTCTGGTGGCATATGGAACGTCACATAACTTGTGACGTTCCCAAAAAATAAAGTATTTTTGAAATTTGAAATTTGTTAGAAAAAAAATTTCGTTTTTAGTAAATTCGAATTTGAATTTTTTTTTCCATTTATTGCAATTCCAAATTTTGAATTTGATAAAATATAATTTATTATTTGACTGTTGGGCAGAGACTTGATTTGACCCAACTAACCATTTGACTATGATAGTTGTATGTAAACAAAATAGTGTTGTAATTATTGTAGGAGGACAAATGGAACAACCATGTTAAATTTAGTTGACCATGACTCCATGAGTGGGGAACATGTTGGAAGTACCTCTGGGTTGATTGTTACAAGTGGAAAATCAAGGATTTGGCCATTGGTAGCCCCTGAAAATCAGGGATTTAGAAAACTGTGAAAATTCCCAAGGGAGGGAAAAAGACCTATGCAAAAATATTGTTCTGATAAATAGCATATGTGAGGAGGCAGGATGCTGCCTAGTATGCTAGAGGGAAAAATTAATGTGTACTTGTTGTTATGAAAACTGAACACTTTGTGTGAGGCAAGGAGGAGGCTACAAGGAGTGGAAGAGATTGCTGAAGAGGAGACTCCATGTTTTCCCTCATGGACTCATGGTCAGGCTAGGGGGTGAATCGGGAAAGTGATTCGGCTGCCTTGTTCTATGGTTAGGAGGAACGTGGATGTTCCCTTTGTCTTTCGTGAACTGGTTCAGATAAGTTAATATTCTCCTTCTCTGTTAGAATGATTGTGTACATTTGATATATGCACCTGTTTGTGTTGAAGTAGAATATCTTGTGGAAAATTTGTTTGTATGTGGGATTTATAATAGATAATTTAGTTTTGGAATCATCTTTTGTGAAATTGACCTTTACATGATATTATATATGTATCATCATATTTTCAACAAGTCTAAATATATTATAAAGTTATGGGTACCTCTGTATAAATTTTCAGAAAATTCATATTTAATAACTGAACTTTCCTTCCTTGTTAAAGGAATGATACAAGATAATCTCGACTCTACAGATATATATATATCATACAGGTCATTATAAATATATATATGTATATATGTGTGTGTGTGTGTGTGTGTGTGTGTGTGTCTATCTAATTAAAGTTGACACCTTGCACCGATATAGTTACTTAGACGAAAAATGGTGTAACTGTACAGAAAATGAATTTACCTAGAGGTCGATGTCACAGTATGTATATAGGCGAAACATAGCATGCCAACTGGCAATAAAACTATCTTTTGCACAGAGAAATATTAAACCCGAGAATATGAAATTCCTCTTTAGTTTTGTGACAATAACAAATGAGATTTAACAAGCTACGCCGATAAGATATAGATGTTACAGAAACAAAAATTGTTCCATAAAAAAATTAAGATGAAGAGAAGAACCAACATTATAAGCCACCTGATAATAGAATAGCTAAATGTACTTTTCCTTTATCTAAAGTGGAAGATCCAACTGAAAGAATTTAACCACTACTTTAAACGTTCGATAATTTTAAGATGAATATACACATGACACAAAATTTTGAATCCTACCAGTCTAAACAACGATAGATTCACATGTATGAAAATACATAAATCTGTACATATGTATACATCTAATTAAGCTATATGGAAATAAAATACAGAATCGTAACCTCATATGTCGATACTTTGATAACTCATTATATTATTCAGTGTTATATCTAGTTTAACTACTACTAGTTCAGATTGAACATATCTGTAATAACCACAAGGTCGGTTGATAGGATATAAAATGACATAAATGATAGATCTAATACACATCGATCTTTTTTCTTTGAGATCAAACATTCGAGATCTATAGTAGATCCTTCAGTTAAATTATAGTCCACGGTAATTAATTCCCAAAGGAGGGTGAGGACCAAAACGATAAGGAGAATTCATTTAAAACAACCTTTTCATTACTTCAAACGGACATAGTAATTCGGTGCTTAAAATGATGCAAGAATTCATATTAATAACTAGATCAAGATTTAAGTTTCTCTTGGGAAATCGTTTTCTCTTTCCAAAATGATAGGAGACTGAGGGAAACGACATGGAATGACTACATGTAATGTTGTAGTACCAACTGCTCAAACTCTGGAAGGGTTACATAAGGGAACTTGAATACCTTTTGCGCCGAATACAGATGATTTTTCTCAAATCTTTGTGTAGACAAAAATGCCTGGAAGAATCACCATATGAAAAGTAGAATATTATATTCAAGGAAAAACTTGAGGAAATCATGGACAGAGTGATAAAATCAAACAAAAAAACTAATGCTCGAACATTACATAACTTTTGATTTTAGCTCGCATGAATGCCTCTCCGTTTGATCTCCATCCGGACAGATGCTTGGGGCCGAGGATAGATGGGGGAAACAACTCACTGATGGGTACCCTCACATCAAACAGGGCCCATCATCAGTGTTATGTATCAATCCAAAAAAAAATGATTTAAAAAAATACAAGATAATCTTTACACAACATTCACAAATAATGAAATAGAGTCAGCAACTACACTGAATTCCTTCATACATGGACAACATATACTAGTTTGAGTAGTGTGATCCTTGGTAATTCTTTTATACCAGAAGTAGATCTAACTATCGAGCTTAGGCTACCTTTTAAATGAATAATCATGTTGTTCTTAGACATCTGAAACATAGTTTCCCCACACAAGACAAAAGACACTTAATAGTCGAGTTATAGATCCACTAGTAATAATTACAAGGGCTATATTATTAATTCAACGATTGACATAGGAAACCCTGGCCACTGGACTCAATGATGGGGACAACAAAAATGATGAATAGCATCTGAGAAATTGCAAGGGACTTCACTGGTACTATAAATTATCTTAGCATGTCGAAAATCACAGAGACCTTCAGTCCCACACTGCACAACTAGTGGAGACCCAAACAGAGACAAGATAAATTATTTCAATGCTACCCTTCCTCAAATAAACGAGAGATGAATTACTAAAACCTAATGAGTGGTGAGAATATACAATAAGACAACAAATAGGACCAAGACTATAACTAAAGAAAGGTAATCCAAAGACCCCATACGTATGACCTCTTTCTGTTATCCGAGCCATACTGTCAAGCAAAATTCATGGAAAATGACTCCATAACCTGAATCATTTTTATATTACAGGGGTTCATGAAATGAATAACCAGATGATCTTACCTTATTAAGTGGAGTCCCCATGGCAGAGGTCTACCAAAACGTTTGATTCCAGCATGAGTCCACAATGCAAGTATTGAACAGTTACAAAGAAGGTTGGATAACTCAACCATCGTCGTAGGGGACACACAGATCCGGTGTCAAGAAGGAAAATGAAAATGGTAGCCCTAGCGCTCATCTACCAGTCTATTGATGCTTAATGGCAGTTCGTAAAACCCAGTACTGTAGCTAGGGAAAGGTGGATAGATATTTGAGGGACACATTAAACTCAAGATAATCCCAAGGGGTTGTTCTCAGAATGCCTTAAATGCTCTGTTAGGAGGGCCTTTACACCTTCTCTCACGTATCCAAAGTTGATTCCACCTCAATCCTCGAAAAATGGAATTGACAGACAGTTCAGAATCCTGTTCTAATTTAGTTAGGATTCATGTACTCCTCGAAATTCCATTAAGGAAGGGGAAATCCCTTTTTATCATAGTTAATTCAAATGGAACGATAGTTATCCTGATAGGGGTGAGGTGGGAACTGGTCCTTAACTACTGTCTCCATGTATGATATTCGCATGTATTGGGATCATGTTGATAGTAAAGAATTGATTAATTTCTCTGCCACCTGTATCCAAAGAAATGTAATGACCACTCCAAAATTTATGAAGGGTCATTTCTAATACTCAGTTCACAGTAGGCCTTGCTGGTGTAGATTCTTTGGAAATGGACTTAAGTAGATCTAGTTTATGGCATCAAATGTATTATGGCGCAATAGATTGGTAATGGTTATGTTATATATGTAGAACGTTGTCTAAATATTTGGTGGCACAACGTATTTTGGAAATAGTTTATATAGGTATATAAATCGTTGTGTAAACACTGAGGAAATTATACGTATAGTCTTCTAGGGATAGGAGTATAGCCGATGTGGTTAGAATAGAAAGGCACACTCATGTTATTGAAGGAGTCGAGGGTGTCGAGAAAGGGGTGAATTTTTATAAATTCACTTATAAAATAGGTTTGGTAAGTATTAATGTGGAAGGAAGAAGTGCTAAATCTCCTTATAGAAAAACAATTTTTTTTGGTAATTGAAGGTACATTACATATGGTATCAGAGAAAATTTTACAACACTGGGCCTTGTACAGGGCCACATTAATTTCTTGGCATATATTTTTACTTACGAAAAAACTAATAAACCTTTATTATTACAAACAAAAAACATTTTTTCTTTTTTGTTAATCATGGAAGAATAGGATGACGGGGAAATTAGAACCGATGGGAATCCTGAACAAAGACTTCCTGAAAATCAGAGACAGAATAGTGATGGAAGCTCACATACTAAAGTCCTAGAAACAATGAGGAATCTCATCGTCGAACTACAGGTTTTCAAATCCGACAATGAAAAACTGAAGAAATCTCAGCAGGAACAACAGGAAATAAATGAAGTCTTGTTGCGCAGTATAGTGACAATCCCAAAGGACAATAATAACGATGAAGAAGTTAGAAACAGAGCTTCCAATAACTCTGGACCTGAAACAAAAAAATGAGACAGTTCATCTGAAGGTACACCTTTCAGCTAAGGACAAAACAAAAACTGATAGAAATAGAAAACATGTAGACCATCTTGATGGAGAATTCAAGAAAATTAAACCAGCTACCTTTGATAGAGAATCCATAACAGAAGAAGAAGCTGAGGCATGGTTATTAGAAATCAAAAAATACTTCCATATATATAACTATTCCAACAATATGAAGGTCATAATGACCATATACAATCTAAAAGGGAAGGCCAACATTTGGTGGCAAGACCTGAAATTGGCCAAGGGCCTAAAGGAGATACAGATGGAATGATCTGACTATAAGAAATATTTCAAGAAACGGTACCTATCTGAAAGCTACTATGAAAGGAAAACAAAATAATTTTATGAGTTAAGACTTGGACATGTGAAAATGGAGGACCTTATAAATAAATTCTTGGAATTACTAAGGTTCATACCTTACATCCGGGAGGATAAGGTAAAAATCCAGCGATTCTTAAGCTATTTACCACAGTCCTGTAGGGACAGAATTGAGTTTGACAACCCCAAATCCTTGAGTGAAGTATTCAGGAAAGAACAAATGCGCTACTATCAGTATAAACAACGGGTAGAGTTTCCCAAAGCCCGGAAGGATAAGAAACAAGATCGAATGAACCAACAGAAGAAGGGATACCAACCAACTCCTTATCAGAATGCAACAAAATGCTTTCTGAGAAAATATTTTCACTCCAACCATTCGAATATGCAAGGCAGCATTAAACCGGTAAATATGGGAATGAAGAAGTTTGGGGACAGCCCCTACAAACCATTAAATTGTTGGGAATGTGGAGAACATCATCTAAGGAGGAATTGTCCATGTTTAATTTCAGCAAACATAACTATTGTTCATAACTTGTAGGAATCCTCGACGATGGGCAACGTGGGAAAAATACTACTTCGGATAAATGCAGCTATAGATGGCCGGCAAGATGACCACCAGTCCTCTGTGGTAGAAATCGAAGGTAAAGTTAATAACACTCAAATTTTTGTTTTAATTGACCCTGGAGCTACACTAATTTACATTACTCCTGATGTAGTAGAGTCAAATAAACTTAAGAAACTGAAGCACACAAAATCATGGCTGATACAACTAGCAACAAGAACAAAAAGGAGAGTAGTTGACTTTATTTATGATTTCGAGTTCAGCTTAGATGGTCAAAACATTAGAACAAATCTGAACATCCTACCACTTGGATCTTATAATATGATTATCGGAATGGATTGGTTGGAAAAGAACAAAACAGTACTACATTGTTATACAAAGACACTTAATTATAAAAACGATTATGGAACTACTAGAAGAACCCAAGGTATAGCAAAACCTGTATCAGTTAGACAAGCTTCAGTGATGCAATTCAAGAAATGTATGAGAAAGGGATGTCAAGTTTATGCCATCCAAGTAATGCATCTATTAGAAAAATAAGATAAGCCAAGGTTAGAAGATTTTGTTGTCCTACGTGAATTCAGAGACATGTTTGTGGATGAGATACTAAAATTACCTCCTAGAAGGGAAATATACTTTGCCATAGACCTGCTATCTGGTTTAGCCCCTATCTCAAAGGCACCTTACCAAATGAGTTTACCAGAATTGACAGAATTAAAAATACAATTATAGGAATTGTTGGACAAAGAGTATATGAGACCGAGTGTTTCACCATGGGGGGCACCAGTTCTCTTTGTGAAAAAGAAAGATGGTACTGTAAGGCTTTGTATCGATTATAGACAATTGAATAAAATGACTGTTAATACCAAGTACCCCTTACCTAGGATAAATCGACGATATTATGGTCTATTCTAAAACAGAGGAATAAAATGAAGAACACTTAAGAATAGTTCTGCAAACATTGAGGAAACACAAACTATACGCCAAATTTGATAAGTGTGACTTTTATCAAAAGAAAATACAATATCTAGGACATGTAATTTCAGCAGAAGGCATTGTCGTAGACCCTGAGAAAACAACAACCATCATGGAATGGTCGTTACCTAAGGATGTAGCGGAAATCCAGTCATTCATGGGAATCACTGGATATTATCATAGATTTATAGAAGGGTTTTCCAAGATAGCCTACCCTATCATGTCCTTACAAAACAAAGGGACCAAGTTTAATTCGTCATAGAAGCGTCAAGACAGTTTTAACAAGTTGAAGGAATTATTGACAACTACACCCATATTGAAGGTAGTAGAGCCAAATAAAGACTTCACCGTATGTGTCGATGCAAGTAAAGAAGGACTAGGTGGTGTCCTAACTTAGGAAGGACACATGATTTGTTATGAGTCACAAAAATTAAAAGAACATGAGCCAAATTATGTCACCCATGACTTATAATTGGCAACGGTAATACACTCCTTAAAAATGTGGCGACACTACATAATGGGAAAAACATTTCTACTATTGACGGATAATAACGGTGTGAAATATTTGTTTAGCCAACTAAATCTTAATGCAAGGAAAGAAAGATGTCTAGCCTTCTTGAGCGAATTTGACTTCAAGGTCAGGCATATCAAGGGTAAGGAAAACAAGGTAGCAAACGCTTTAAGAAGAAGAGTCCATGGTTTATTTGAGATAAATATCAGCAGGGAAGAAAGTGATATGGAATAAATAATAAGGACGACAGGTATTAACAATGAAAATTACACTAAGAAAATGACAGAATTACAAAACAACACCGCAATCTCAGATAAACCATATCTGAGAATCGACAAGAAGGGACTATTATGATTTAAAAACAGACTTTACATACCAGATTCAACAGAGTTAAAGTTAATAGTCTTTGACGAAGTGGATAAGAAACCATATCCTGGCCATCCAGGATATTGGAAAATGATAAGACCACTTAGAAAACTATTTTACTAGCCTAATATGAAGGGCGAAATGACAAAATACTTGGCTAGGTGCCAATATTGTCAACAGGTTAAGGATGAACACCAACATCCAGTCGGCCTATTACAACCATTACCAGTGCCATAATGGAAATGGGAGACCATATCACTGGAATTTATAACAGGTTTGCCTAAAACTCAGAAACAAAATGATTCTATTATGGTTGTAATCGATAAACTTACTAAGTCTGCACACTTTATTCCTGTGAAATCTACCTTTAAAGATATAAACATCGTTGAAATATTTATGAAAGAAATTTTTAGACTGCATGACATTCCTAAAATAGTGATCTCAGATAGAGACGTAAAATTTACATCCACTTTTTGGAAAGAATTGTTTGCAGGGCTAAATACTAATTTGAATTTCATAACGAGTTACCATCCACAAACAGATGGGCAGACCAAACGAGCAAATCAGATCGTAGAAGATATGCTCTGCATGTACGTAAGAACAAAACCGAGTAAGTCGGAGGACTACCTATACATGGTAGAATTCACATATAACAATGGGTACCAAACTTCGGCTAAATTGAGCCCCTTCAATGTACTATATGACAAAAAGTGTATGACACCAATTAGTTGGGAAGACCCAATTGACAGACTCATGGTTGGACCAGAAATGCTACAAGAAATCGAAAGTATGGTAAGAAAGGTGCAACAGAACTTAAAGGAGGCATAGGATAGACATAAAAGTTATGTGGACCAGAAAAGACGACACTTGGAATTTCATGTGGAAGATCATGTTGACTTAAAAGTTAAAGAACAAAAGAGTTCACTAAAACTCAGGAACTATGCCAAGTTGGTGCCCAGGTTTTGTGGACCCTTCGATATACTAGCTTGAATTGGACCCGTAGCATACCAACTTGCACTTCCAGCTGATCCAAGAATTCATAGTGTATTTCATGTTTCCTTGCTGAAAAGGTATGTCCATGACCCTACTCATATGATTGATTGGAATTTGGTGCAGGTGGAACTAGAAGGTGAGTTTCAGGTGGAACCCCTGTGCATTCTGGACCTGAGAGAATTAGCACTTCAGAACAGATTCATCGCCCAGGTAAAAGTGCAATTGTAACGTCCCCTTCGTTATGCCTATGAATAGCGAAGTACAATAGGAAATTTTACCTTTTTTTTCTTTTCTTTTTAACAAATAAGAAATTAACAAATTCACCTAATTCATATCAATGCTAAAACACATGACATCATAACTAAGGTGACACATGATCAGAATATAAACAACTCTACAATATCATTGCGGAACGAAATTGCAAACTATAATGCCAACCAATCTCATCATATCATCACTAATAACAATAATTTTGCCGAATATAAAACTGCCTTCTACTTCACCATTAAAATCATACCGTTGCCACTTGCCCGCTTCGGAGACGTCCCTCGCGCTATGCTGCTTCCCTCGCTCCGTGCCGCTTCTTCTTGCCGACCGTAGAAAGCTCACCGGTACCTCCCAGCCAACGCTAGGGGTACTCTTCTTCCCCCTTATCCCCCCGAGCCGCAAAGGGGCCACACATGAACCAGAGATAGAATAACGTCTCAGAAAGCCTCAACGGCTGAGCTACCACTCCAGTCACAGCTGAGATATACCCAACTCCTCACAAGCAACCCGTCAATCCACAATTCAGTAGCGTAACGTTATGCTAACCGTTTTTTTTTCTTCCTTCCTTTCCCCTCCTTTTATAGAATTCTGAGACTGACCTAATTCATAAATCATTAATTAATTAATTTTTAATGACTAACCCTCTAACAGTCTCCGCCGTCCAAGTGTCACACATGCCTCTGATTCTCCAAAATTAATTTCTTTTTAATTATTAAAAGACTCAATTCTCTCACTCCCCCAAAATCACTCCTTAAATTACTCCTTAATCACCCCTTAAATTTCTCCTTAAATTACTCCTTAATCACTCCTTAAATTTATCCTTAATTTACTCCTTAATCACTCCTGAAATTACTCCTTAATTTACTCATTAATCACTCCTTAAATTACTCCTTAATTTACTCCTCAATTTT
>CBVK0100365243.1:0-11250 GCA_900067695.1 Picea abies
ATTGATTTTTGGATGCGAATGGGTCTTTATTTACCTTGGGAGGAGGATGAGGGATCTGGATTAGGCTTTGGATTGGAGGGAGCTCTCGTTGGAATTGGGGCCTTTTCTGGATGGGTTCTTTGCTTGGTGGATTTATTTTTCCTTCTGGGTTGTTTCCATTGGTCATTCACTTCTCCAGAGGGTGGATCTACTTGGGTTTTTGGACAATTTTTTTGGAAAATGTCTATACTTGTGGCAAGAATTGCATTTAAATGGCAGTTGCTCATAGTCTATTGCCTAAAGATAAGTCCAATTATCTATTGTGAACTTTATAGCTTATGGGAGGCCTTTTTCAAGATCAACATCAACACAAATGTGGGCACAAGCTTGCATTCCATCCTTGGGTTTTGTTATGTCAATATATTTGCTGAGGGCATTCCCAATATTTTGAATGGTTTCATCATTCCAGTAGTGAAGTGGGAGGAAAGGCAGGCGAACCCAAACCGGGACCGCATAACAGATATCATTCTCTGGGTTGATGTCTGGAGTCCAACACTTTAAGTTCATCCCTCTAGAGCCCATGAAACATGGCATGCTTCTAAAGATCAGATCTTGATCCACTTTATCTTCAAACAGGAAAGTAAAAAACCCCCTGCTGCAGAAGGAATGACGAAGCTTACCTTTCGAATGGGGTTTCCAATTCTTTTCCACCAATAGAGCCATGGCCTGAGGAGATGGCCAATTGCCCATGAATTGACTTGTGAGGCCATTTTCAACAAACTTCAAGGCAAACGACTTGGAACTATCTTGGACAGGTACAAATGGAATTTCATCTAAGTTTTTGACGAATCGTGAGGGGGCAATGGAAACAATTTCTGAAGGGGGAGGAGGGGAACGATGGCCCCCTCTTAAGGAAGTGGCCATGATGGCTGCCTATAGGACCGCCTGTAGGAAACTCGCAGACTAGGGTTTTTTTAACAAAAGAAATCGACGAGAAGACTTGTACTAGTTTTGACTAATCTCATAATACATCATTGTGTCAAAGTTCACCTGCAATGGTCAAATTGACTCATTTTAAGCTTAAAAAAACCAAATAAATAAGAAAATATGATCGATGTAGGGATCCATCTAATCTTGTAACAATTTTCCCTTTAATTGTCAAAATTTAACAATATAGAAAATGAGAGTTCTTATTGATTTGGAACTTTGATAGAATTTTTAATAAGCTAGGTTGACTTAGAATTGAGCAAAATCCTTAAGAACATTGTTCCACCATACACGAATCTTGGATCACGATAGAACTTTGCTCATGCCTAAACTTTTTACCATATCCTTATCAACTTTGTGACTAAAAAGAAAGTCTACAAGATTAGCTTACTTCATCAACATAAGCCAACCACATGAAATGCTAAATAGTAAATGCAAAGTACACTAATCAAAGAAAATTAATTATATGTAAACCTAAATCCCTTTGAACCATCTTATAAGCAACTTTAGTTTAAAAAAAAAAGATATAAATTAGATTATTTATTTTCAACTATTATGAGAATATGTAACTCAAAGCTGTAAACCACAACTATACATTTTCCTTAGAAGATATATATTATCACCATTAAAATAAATTATGTAGACATTAAGACTAACAATAGGTTCATGGCTATTCACAATTATGAAACAAGGTAAATAATATTTTTTTAAGTTATAATTGAATAGGTAATTGGTTAGGATTATTTGGGAAATACTTAGGTTTACAATTTGATTGATTATCATACTTTTTTAAGCTCTAATTGAATTTAAGCTCTAATTAAATAGGTAATTGGTTAGTTGAATTTAAGCTCTAATTGAATAGTGGTTAGGATTATATGATAAAAGACTTAGGTTCAAAATTTCACCGATTGTCATAATTAGAAACCTTAGACTAAGCGCAACACCCTAGAAGCCACATATAATAAATAACTTGAATCGTGGAACATATGAAATGGAAGTGCTTATTCTTTAGCTAAAACATAATGAAACGATGTCTCATTAAAAATTGAACCCAACTCAAATAAAACAATGTCTCATTAAAAATTGAACCCAACCCAAATCGAAAGAGTGCAAATAAGACTAACAAAACTTTCAATGATGCTTATAACCCTTGTGCATAATTTTGAACTAAGACACATTGATCACCAAGGGAAAGATCCTAGCAGGTTTGGTCGGTTGACCTACGAACAAATAAGAGAGGTTGTGGAGAGCGGAATAATGGTCCAGGTCGAAGTATATGTCGCTTGGCTGTTTTGCGAGCACTGGTCTCCTTCATGGAGCAATAGTGTCTAACACTAAAAATCCAATTTTTTTTTCCAGTCTTCTTTATGTCTTGCTTCAGTCTCTTGTGAGAAGAGCGTCTTCCTCGTGTGAGAAATAGTGTCCACCACTATAAAATCTCCAATCTTTTCTGTTCCAGATATCTCTTGCTTAAATCGTAAATCATCAAAGGGTTTTGCTGAGAGTTTGGCAGCATTTCCACAAGAAGAAAAGTTTCAATAAGATGAAGAAACGGTCACGACCCAGCAACGGGCACCCTTCGGCTGCGGGCAGGCACCCTTCCGCTGCAGGCAAGAACAAAAAACGAAAAACTGCCCCTATAACGAAAGATCCGTTCTTTGACTCTGCTCATAATCGAAGCAAAAGTAAAGGCAAAGGCAAAAGCAGAGGCAAAGGAGAAGAGATTTTCAGCAGCGAAGAAGACGACGATGCTATTGGCAGAGATGCTCCGGCAGAGGATGAAGAAGAGGAAGTTCCCCAGGAAGAAAGGGAGACCGCCGATGAAAAGCGCCTCAGGGTGGCTAAGGCCTACTTGGATAAGATCAGGGCCATAACTAAAGCCAACGAAGAAAATGACGAGGAGGAGGCGGGCGAAGACGAAGAAACTGAAGCAGAGCGAAGGGGTAAAAGGGATTCTCTTGTGGCCGAGATTCTTCAGCAGGAACAGCTCGAAGAAAGTGGGCGAGTGCAGCGCCAGCTTGCCTCCAGGTACCCACTTTGTGAAAACTTCCTATATCTACTCATAAATGTTGTGCCTTTTTACTGCTCCATGAATGCAGAATATCTAAAATGTATTTGCGCAAGCGACCCACATGGGCTGAAATCACGGTGTCAAAGAAATGCAGACATACTATTTGGTTAGGTGGCCACGTTCGCTGTTATGTCGGGGGCCTGTTTGGAAGGCAAGGAAATGAAAGTCCAGGGTTTAGGGTTTTAGATGATATCAAGGGGTTGAGGGTTTATCCTTTAAGCCAAGTTCAGAGTCCTTTTCATTTTAACATTTACTTCAAAAATTTTAATTTTAACATTTATTTCAGAGATTTTGGGGATGCTGGCTTTTGTGTTTTTTTTTTATAGAAAATAATTTAATTAAAAGTAAGGAGATTTATAGTTGTAGAAGTTATTGTAAGAAGCCACAAGATAGTTGTATCTGACTGTTGTTATTCCTATTATTATTAGGAAGGGAGAATTGATATGTGATACCAGCTAAAACCCTAAACCCTAGACTTTCATTTCGTTGCCAAGTGCGTGAGATTTTGTGAGTGCTGCTTTTTGTGTTCTAGTTTATTTATTTATAATAAATTTTTAATTACGTTGTAAGGTATTTCGCTATTGTGAATTGTATGTATGATTTAGACCTGTAAATTGCTTGTCAAAATCATCAAAATCGTCCGGATCCTTTGGACTACAATGGATGCAACTATGTTCAGCCATCCTCACTTCATGTCTGTTGGCATCTTGCAGGATAAGTAGTCAGAATTGTTTTGTGGCATACCTAGGTATGACGGTTTGAATTTGCGGTGGAGAAAGATAGAGAAAGATAAGAGCACGACTTGCTCTAATTCTTGTCCTTGTAGCCAAGCTGTGATTGGAGCGTTATGTGTGTCACAGGTGGGTGGAGTGAAGTCCTTCCTGATTTAACAAAGGACAAGCGGAGCAGTTCATCTCAAGGGAAGGTAGTGGTTGAACGTGTGAATGTAGGGTTGGTTGAATTGCCTCAGGCATGCTTCATTGTATTTTATGAGTGTTGAATGAAAGCTAGGGTTTCGGGAGTGAAGCACCATAGTTCATTTCGATGGGGCAATTTTGCACAAGAAGTTGCAGGGTCTTTGCAATTTCAAATTTCACAGTTAAAGGAAGGATAGTTCCGAGCACCACCGCTTGACATGGTGGGGATGGTTTTGATGACCTAGTTTTTGTGGTAGTTGAAGAGGATGGAATCCTGGTAGGTGAAGATGAATAGATTTCCTTTTGGAAGAGAGATGCAAAAATAGATACAAAGTGTTCACTTCTCCCATGGTGTTGGTCTTCACCATGAATGGAAGTCGGAGGGGTAGGAATAATTGAATAAGCACTCATTTCTTGCCATGGATTATAATAGGATAAATACTCAAGTCACTACTCACCTTGCCCATCCACAACATTCTTAGGTATTATTATGATCCATTATTTGGCATCAAAAATATCTTTTATGCATTTAACTTTGTCATCTCAACTCAATATCTATTTTTTTGCTCTTAAATTCATAAGATAAGATGAGATAAGATAATTTTATTAATGTTCAACAAGATGACCACAAATAGTTCAAAGGGACTGCTAAGTACAACACTGCGGAATGCAAAATGGGAGCGCAAAGATTGTTCCTATAAATATATAATTAGCATGGTAAAAGTAGATTTGTGTTGTGGGTAGTTGCATATTGAAGGAACACTGGAGCACATTGCTTGCATATTGAAAGGTTGGGCCTCTAGATTCAAGGTGGTCATCCTCAGATCCTCAAGAGTCATCAACAACATCTTTCCATGTTCATGAAAATGAGTTCGCTGGTCTTATTCCTCCTCTACGTTCTGTTTAATACTCCCGTGTCACTACAAAGATCAACAATATGGACACCACTATCGTTGTATGTAAAATATTAGGAATAAGGTTTTCTTATTTGCCTCATTAGAGGTTTTAACCGCAACAATTTTAATGTTCTTTATTTGCATGGATTTGTAAGCAAGGAGCAATTGGAAGTAGTGTTGGTTGAAAATTGAAATGTAACTCGTCCTCGTCCTTGCACCTTATGTTAAGGCGTAGCCAAGTTCACACCAATGCAATTGTGAATATTATTAGCAATCTAGTCAGCTTCATTGTACCAACTGTAGCAGAGTTTTTTAAAAGAGATGGTGTTTATAACCCTACACGTTTGATGGGAGTTACATCATTACATGTTGTTAGACCAAGTACTCTCATGGTATGTATGCTCATCATTCCTTTCCATACTCATATTTCAATGGAATTGGAAGCAACTAATTAGGGTTTTAGTCTCAATTAAGCTTCTTTTAAGTGTCTAAAGATATATTAGATTAGGGTTTTGGTGTGGTTGATCTTAGCAATTGGTTATCGTTATAATTTTGCTTTGGGAGTTTTGCAATTTGGATATTGGATTGAATTATTTTAGTAAATTCATAGGAGACATTAGAATGTCTGATATTTTAATTTCAAAGTACAATGCTGGGAAGGTAAACAATCTACGAAATTGATAATTGCTCGGCCTTGATTGGATAGGTTGAAGTTGTGGGCATTGATCTAAAGGATATTGATGTTTCAATGGTTGTTGAGGCTTTAGAACAAATTCTTTAGTGAATGAGTTGTGTTCGCCTACGACGATGACCTAACCCTCCGACAAGATTTGGTTGGAAATGTACCATCGATTGGTAACAAGCCTCCACATTTTTGTCATTCACCTCCTCTACAAATGGGTTTTGTGAGAAAGATTAGGTTGCCTTGTGAATCTATTGCACAATGATGTGGCACGACGACGAGACAGAGTGGTGTGTGTGTGTGTGTGTAAGGGCATTCTTCGATTGAGGAAGACTTACTAGAATGGATTTTAGGTGTATCTTATGAAAAATTGCATTTTATTGATGGGTGTAGAGATGGGTTTAGGGGATTGAATTTCGAAAGGGGTTTAAAATATTAGATTTGAAATGGATTTGGGGATGTTCATGGATTGAAAGACATGGGCAGTCCGAGAAGAGGTAGGGTGTGTATGCATTCTAGGAGTAGTGAGATGGAAGAGGGAGAGCTTGAGCCATAGGTAGATGGTGATGGGATATCGATGAAGTGGAATTTTGATGCAAAGGTTAGACATAGGGAGAATCACAGAGTGAGTGAAGAAAATGTGGATATAAAGGATGGGAATGAGGTTTGCATCGAGGTGGAATGGTGACAAGAAAATTGGGCTTGATGATGATTCTGTGAATGGAAAGGGTAAATACTTTGAATGTAGAAGGAAAAGTGTTGCTTTTGAAGAGAAGATGGGATTAATTCATAGGGATTTTTGGAAAATGTAGGATATGGCTCAAGGTGATTTGTAGCGAATCATTGAAACGAGATATGATGATCTTTGGGAGAAGATAACATAGATTGATAATGGTGCAGTTGAAGGGAAGGAAGTGAGAATGGGTAATGTAATAAATGATGCAAAAGGGAATAAACGATTGTTGCTGCTTCATATTTAACATGGAGTCTCAAAATCATCATTTTTCAAAGGTTTTTGCAGAGATTTGATGTCTTAATGATCTTTGGTGCCCTTGAAATACTCTGCAAGTTTGAAACTTGATCTCAAACAAACATTTTGTGGATTCTACAATTTTTTATTAATAGTTTGCAATTTTTAGAGCTATTAATCTTAATTATCACTCAAATTACTCCATGTCTACCATGGGAATCGATGTAGATTTTAGTGTTTTGAAGTTACTAGGAGTCCTTACATAGTTTTAGATGGGAAAATTGATTGGAGTTGTTACAGTAGTTAAGATCTTTTCAATTTGCAATATTAAACATCTGTTTTATCCAATGTTTTAAAACTCAGACTCTAACTTGGAATCAGTTGAGGGTCAACTCGAACTCGGCCATGACTTAGACTGATATGATTTTAATGACTTGGTTTACTAAAAAATACATAAAACATTTAAATTTTAATGAAAAAAACATTTTAAAGATTCCAAGCCATGATTCCAAACCATTAGAGACGAAATATGCAAAGTTTGCTCATGTATATACCATGTAAGGGTGAAAATTTCAAAATGGCATTGAGTGTAATACATATCAACAACAAAATACAAAATCAATGAGGCTCTAAATGGCCTCTAGAGTCTAAAAAACATGCTACAAGCCAGTGGCCTACTACATAGTACATAGTACAAATCATTGATCAACATGATGAATCATCAAACTCATCACCACTTCTAGAAATGGGATCCTCAGCAGGAGCTACAAAATCATCCTCTGGATTAGAGTCTTTGGACTCAGGGGCATTTGCAATCACAGTAGTAGTACTAGTAGAAGCACGAGTTGGCCAAGTTGCATGACTAGTGCTTGCATGTGCCATGCCTGGTGCTACGTTGTCGCTTACTTTAGCTTACTAGTGGATTTGAATCCAAACCAATCCCACCCAACTTCAAGTCATCAATATCAAAATCAAGATCAAACTTTGTTGGGTGAGACTCCTCTACCCATTTTGAGGTTGGATCAATATCGTCTAGCATAATGGGATTTGTATTAGGTCTTAAACAAATATTTTTATGGTCAAGGTTGGTTGTCGAAGGTATTTTTTTTTACCCCGAGACTAAACATATTTAACAACGTTTGTACTCCAAATTTGTTTGGCAGGCTTCAATGTCTTTCTTTGGTAAGGGAGAACAAATATCTTAAGTCTTTGTAAATCTTCTGGATTAACATCATAGAAGCATTTAAACATCCTCCCTAATTGTATTATGAGCATTCATCTGCATTTCCAAGTTCGAGAAGCGATGGTCTCTGTCAATGGTGTTATCCTATGCTTACTGTTATGTCTCATGTCTCATTCTTAAACAAGTAATCAACATAGGACATGAAAACAGATCTCAACACGCCTATGCTAAGCAAGTTTCTTTAGCTTGTAGAGCACAATTGATATGTGTAATGTCCCCATTTTTGAATTCCCCTACTTTGCAACTGGAGTTGACCTTAAGGGTTCATCCCCGCCTGACCAGAGGGGTAAATGGAGGTTAACAATGAACTCAAAGGGTTTGAGGGAGTTAGATGAGGCCCAGACTAGTCCATTCATCATCTTTCATCATCAGGATCATTTCCGCACAATTTGCTCTTGGTTCCGTTGCATTTCAACGATTCCCGTAATTTTGGGTTATTATTGGGCATAATTTAATTAAATGCACTAAATGTGTTACTTGACCATATTATCTGAAGGGATACCTGAGTATAATAGCTCGTTGGAACCGAGACGAGAAAATCTAAAGGTTGGTATGATGAGAAAGGGACTTCCGACGTCTGGGAATGTCTTAGAAGTCAATTAATCACTTTTCGACATTAAAAGGGGTTTAAAAAGTGTTATAAAGTGATTTTAATCTTTATGTGGATTTGGTCAAAGAGAGGAAAGATCTAGAAGGGGTTCAGAGAAGTATAAAGGAAGGGTAGCACTTCACCTTCCTCATTATGATTTGATCTCTTATTGATGTGCTCTTGGAGCCAAGGTTTTCGTTAGGGTTTTTCACCATTTGATGTTTGGTTTCGATGGTGAGATATTCACCCTAGCTGGACAACTAGGAGGATGCATCCATGATCTTCAATGGAGCTTCAGTTTGTGGTTTGTTTACAGTTTGGAGGGGCAACAAACTGCCTAGGAGGATAGTGGAGCCACTTAGGGGTCGATCCCATCATTTTTCGCAGGATCGTGGCATTAGAAGGTGGGTTGGGTTTAATTGAAGGGACCGATCCCTTTTCTATAGAGCTGAGAGATTTGGAGCAGGCGGTGGAGGCAATTAGGAGAGGGTCGAGCCTCTATTTCTGCAGTTCTGGCATTTGAGGGGTTGTTGGAGTCTACTAGAGGAGCGGATATCATTTATTGGTCAAAGAGAGGAAAGATCTAAAAGGGGTTCAGAGAAGTATAAAGGAAGGTAGCACTTCATCTTCCTCATTATGATTTGATCTCTTATTGATGTGCTCTTGGAGCCAAGGTTTTCATTAGGGTTTTGGCAAAACCCTTCCACCATTTGATGTTTGGTTTCGGTGGTGAGATATCCACCCTAGCTGGACAACTAGGAGGATGCATCCATGATCTTCAATGGAGCTTCAGTTTGTGGTTTGTTTACAGTTTGGAGGGGCAACAAAATGTTTGGTTTCGGTGGTGAGATATCCACCCTAGCTGGACAACTAGGAGGATGCATCCATGATCTTCAATGGAGCTTCAGTTTGTGGTTTGTTTACAGTTTGGAGGGGCAACAAATTGCCTGGGAGGATAGTGGAGCCACTTAGGGGCCGATCCCATCATTTTTCGCAGAACTATGGCATTAGAAGGTGGGTTGGGTTTAATTGAAGGGATCGATCCCTTTTCTATATAGCCAAGAGATTTAGAGAAGGCAGTGGAGGCAATTAGGAGAGGGCAGAGCCTCTATTTCCGCAGTTCTAGCATTTGAAGGGTTGTTGGAGTCTATTAGAGGAGCAAATATCATTTCCCAACAGAACCAAGAGGGTCATGAGGGTTTCTGTGTGCATCCAAGACGTCGCGGGTTCACTTGAGGGAGCCATCTCCCATTTAATTGCAGGTTGAATAGCCCAAGACAACCATGGGGGCATTTTGGAGGAGGGTCGAGCCTCTTCTTGACAGATTCGTGGGGCTGGAGAAGGGAGGGTCGAGCCTCTTCTTGACAGATTCGTGGGGCTGGAGAAGCCGTGAGGCATTGGGGGGGTGGGCAATTCACATTGGCAAGTAATTTATGCAGTAGTTTATTCATCAGGAGAGACAATGGCATCATTTTCCAGGTTCTCGATTTGCATATTGTGTGTTTTTAGATATGTGTAGCTGCTACAACAACCCTTAGATCTCTGTGTTCAGATCTGCATTTATGGTGATGATGTTAGTATTGTATTGAAGCTGCTACAACAACCTTTAGATGCTTAGTATTGTTGTATTCCAGATTACATTCATAATAAGATGCCCAGGTTGTCTCACATATATCATATGCCATGTGTTTGATCCAAGTTTGATAATTAATTGCATACAAACTACTTGTAAAAAAGGCTGTCATACATATTACAACACTAAGAACCTATGAATGCTAACTGCTTGACACAAACATACAACCAGAAATAACAAGTATTGCAAGAAGACACACTAATACTCTTGCTTAGTCTACTTGGAGATATTATAGTGGTATTAGAGCTGGAGATCTTGCTAGCCCGAGGGAAATCAACAACAGTAAAGCAGTAACAAGGACAACATACAGGGGTAGGAAAAGATGGAGACACATCTGGAGCTTATGGCTGAAATTTCAAGGAGTCGAGCAACAATTAAGAACATGCCTTACTACTACCAAGAGTATTTAGCATTTGGTGAGGAGATTTGCACAACTTTACACTTTAAAAACTATTTCACCTTCAAGTACGGATTTTGGCCCAAGAATTTGGATGAGGATTCCTTTAAAGGCATAGGGCAGAAATTGAAGAGAGATGAGCAGGTGGAGGAGCATGCATCTAGCCATGTGGAGAAGGTGCAGATAGAGAAAGACCAAGCAACGATCGATGATACACCATCAAAGCTAACCTATGAGGCCGATGACACCAATGTGTCAGATGGATATGATACTGAAGATGAGAGTGTGCCAACACCTAACTATGATATGGATTTCGTATCTATATGTGAGGATGTAAGCATGATTGTACCGGAGTATGACAACAAGGAGGCTGAATTGGTGGATGAGAGTAGATCATAAATCTTGTATGGGGATGATAGTCTATATGAGTTCCGTCACTGCACGGTATCATTTAGTGAGTTAGTTGTATCCTTGTGTGACAACCCACGCCATGATGATGAAATAACATTGCGTGATTTGGAGACCCGATTATTGGTCATAGAGGAGCAAATCGTGCAAGTGTTGATGAGGACAGGTGGTACTCATAAGTTTATTGAAGACCCTATGTGGAAAACCCAGTTGGAGGAGAGACAAAAAGGTGTTACAGGTGGAGTCACTAGTACTCAATGACACATCATCAAAGTAGAGCACTAGAGCAGATGAAATGCTACTACTTGCAGTTGTTCATGGATAGGGACCTTGCTCTTTAAGTTCGTTGAAGACAAGGAAAGGGAGGTTGAGGAGCTTTATTGCCAGTTGAGTTTGGTACGCTCTTCACCATTGACAACAACCGAGACTCCATCATCTTTGGCAGCCGTGACACATGAGGGCGTGAGTGGCACTCATG